>JAVXUM010000001.1:32921795-32942038 GCA_035590655.1 Pouteria glomerata
GGTAGCATCAGTTGATGGTGGAGGTGAACTAGTGAGGTATTTTTGTTTTCCATATCCCGTTAAAGCAATTTTAACAGTTTTAGATCACTGTATATAATTGGTTCCGTTTAACTTCCTAGTAGTGAGTTGGGTAATATGCTGAGTTGAAACAGTAGATGAGCCAACAGTGGTGGAATCAAATTTACGTTCCATAGTGTCCCAGCAAATAAAGAAAAAGACTTACTTTTATTTGGTGGAATCAGACTGGGTATTGTGGAACGAGTACCAATTTACGAGTGCACACTGGAACAAACAGATGAGTGACCAAGAACAGACTTCGAAGTTGCGAATAACGAGCAACTTTGTTCTGATTGGCAATCGAAGACAATTGATGCTGGACGATCGACGCTGGGTGATAATGAACACCGGTCGACGATGAGTGGCTACGATGGACTGGTAATCAATAGGGCTTCTGACAAGTCAACGAGCGAGGAGCAACAAGCGACGAGCAACGCTGTTGGAGCGACGAGGGACGACCGATGCTGTTGGAACGAGGAGCGACGAGCGACGAGTGACACCTGGCAGGACTGGAACGAGCGACACTATTCGACTCTGTTCATGCCGACGGGATTGGACCGAGCGACTATTCATGCTGACGGGACTGGATTGGGCTGACAATTTCTGATGGTTAGGGTTTCTCACGGTATCATTACTCTGATACCATGTAGAGAAAGCTGAATTGGATTGAAGAGATAAAAATTGTATATTAGGGTTACACTCCTGTTCATATTTATATACACAAGGGTCCTACTATTTAGGAAACTATACATATTAGAAAATTAGGAAACTGATTATTTTCCTACTATATTTACATTAATATCTAACACTACCCAACCTACTAAGGGGGTTGAAGGCATTGTATGTCTATGAGAAGGCGAAGCCCAAGTTAGTCTACCATATTTCTGCCAACAATATGGTTCAGTGTGATTTGTATGGCCACAAAACTCTCATTTCCTATGTCCTCGACCTGAACCATGATAATAATGACAAAAAACTGCCATATGAGCAAACATATAAGCCAACTAAAAACACTGAGCTACGATCTAAGAAATAACCAAATGAGAAATTCACCGACAAATCCAAGCAAATCATTAAGGATAGGAACCAAACAAATGATCCTAATCCCACACAAAAGGCAGCATGTGTAACAAGTAAACAAAAAACCACCACTAAGCAACAACAAACAAATTCCCGAGAACCAAACACAAATGATTGTGCACGCCTCAAAATAAGTAATAACAATTAGCGATGAGAAACGATTCAAAGAGGAACAACAAAAAAAGCCAGTGAAATCTAAGCACTTTCATAGACAGCGCACAATCGAGACTCAGATCCAGAAGAAAATCATCCAAGCGACTAGATCTGAACTCACACAAAACTGAAAAATAACAAGGAATACCATGATGACAAACAACTAAGAACAGGCATCAATGAATAGTCATGTAAACAACACCAAAAACATCAATCAATGGTACAAGAAGACTCGTCTACATTAGGTAACGACGATTAGAGAGTGTTGCAAGGTCATTGGAAGATGACACACCAACACGCGCATCAAACACCATCATGCATGACTGCTAGGTTAGTCAAATCGTAAAGCACAAGCACATGGATCCACCGCTGTCGGTGGGATTGGGTGGGTTGAGGTCACCGATGGCCGACGTAGTTGGTTGTGGTCTTGCTTGTCAGCAATGATGGCGGGAGGTGTCACTGGTAATGATAAACAATAGCGCTAGTTTTTTTTCCCTTGCTGCTCTCTTCTTCCTTTTCAAAAACCAAACCAAACCAAACTAAGTCATTTTCCACTAGGTGGGGTCGGTTATATGGATTTAACAACGCCAATCAAATCTGTTTAGGGTCATATCCTCCATTAAATCCATGTAGGCAAGGTCATATTTAATAGTTTCTTTTCAATTGCTCTTGGGTCTCCCTCTCCCTCTCCCTTTTTTACTTCTGGCAATCTCTATACTTTCACAACTTTTAACAGGTGCCTTCTGTTAGACGCTTTCAAACATGGCCGAACCATCTTAATCGATTTTCTCTCATTTTATCTTCAATTGGTGTTATCTCTCATTTTATCTTCAATTGGTGTTATTTCTACTTTGCCTAGAATCTCCTTGTTATTAATCCTATTTCTCCTTGTGATCTCGCACATCCATCTTAGCATTTTAATCTCCGCAACTACCATCTTTTGAACATGATTATACTTTACTACCCAACACTCTGATCCATATAACAACGTTGGTCTTATTGCCATCTTATAATCCTTTCCTTTAACCTATAGGGGAACTTTCCGATCACATAAGACCCCTGAAATACTCCTCCATTTGGTTCACCCGGTTTAAATCTAATAACTTATATTAGTATCAATCCCTCCATCTTGTTATATCATAGATCCAAGGTATCTAAAGTTTTCTTTCTCTACAACTTTTTGCGTGCTCAAACTTACTTCTATACTATCAATTGTTCTACTTTGACAAAACTTGCATTCCATATATTCCGTCTTGCATCGACTTAGTCTTAACCCTTTTGTCTCTAACATTTTTCACCATAATTCTAACTTAACATTTACTCCTTTTCTCGTCGCATCTACTAAAATAATGTCATCTGCAAACAACATACACTACGGCACCTAATCTTGAATATGTCTAGTAATCCCATCCATAACTAGGCAAACAAGTACGAGCTTAGCGCTAAGCCTTGGTGTAGATCAATCGTGATACGAAACTCTTTAATCTCTCCGCTAGCCTTTCGTATAGATGTCCCAGTTCTATCATACATGTCCTTTATCGCCTCAATATATGCGACACACACTCCTTTCTTTTTCAATACTCTCCATAAAATCTCACTAGGAACCCTATCATAGGCCTTCTCCAAATCAATGAACGCCATATATAAATCTTTTTGACCTTCTCTATACTGTTCCATTAACCTCCTCAGGAGGAAGATAGCCTCCATGGTTGATCTTCCAGACATGAAACTAAATTGATTCTCTAAAACGTTTGTTGTCCTTCTTAATCTTCTCTCAATAACCCTCTCCCATAATTTAAAAAAAAAAAAAAATATTTGGCTCCGATGCCAATATAAGAAATAAATAAATGACAAAATAGATTGGAAGAGATTAAATTTCTCCTCATTCGAGCTTGAATTTATAATTAAGAGTTACAACCAAAATAGAAAAAAATACCATCGAAAAAAATAAAGAAACACAATCAAAGAGAATATTGTGATAATCCTAACCATAATCCTAAAAGTCAACTTATGCAAGGAGTAATGGACTAATAAACTATTATCCACTTACGAAGAGTAACTTTTGATTAGCTAACAGGATCTAAAGGAAAAAGGTAGGGTTTTGTTTGATTTTACGTGACAATATGTATAAAACAACCAAATAGGACTTAAAAAAGTCTTTAGTTAACTTGTGAGATACACCAGATCAACCTACGGGCATTACCAATCTGGTACTCCACTACATGTATGCTAGATCACATTCCTAGTCTTCTAAAACTTAATTTTTTAAATGATATTAAAATAAATCAAGATAAGGGAGCCCTTTTCCTCTACTCCACCCATATTTGTGCAAGAAAGATTTGGTGGCCGAGAGGAGAAGAAGCGCCCTTCTGTCCTTTTCTTCTCTCTTTGCTTTCTATCAAATGATGTGGACTCCCTCCCCTATCTCTTCCTTAACATCGCTAACAAATAAGTTCTTCCTTATGTCGTAAACTATTTTAGTTGCCAACCAAATGGAAATGCAAGCAATTAATAACTCTAAACAAATAGAACGAGGATGTCAAAAGGAAAGATAAATTGGCAGTTTGACTCCACATCAATGCTAATTCGGTACTTCTTTCAAATGATTATCCAAATTGAATCAAGCCCTAGATCACAAGTTAAAAATATAAATAACTGTTAGAATGTTGTAAATAAGGAACGATGTTTTATTCTTTTATATTGTAGGAAATTTGATTTTTGATTAGGGAGATTAAGAATTAGCGAGAATATTCATGATTCTTGTTTCCTATTTGTACTCTCGTGTATAAGTACAACACAAAGGGTGTCAAGTAATTCCATTTAGCACTTGTTTTCTCTATATATTATCAGAACAAAGATTCTAAGACTCTATATCCTTTTTTCTCCAAATAGGATTCCTGTGTCTGTATCAAGAAACCTTACTCTTACTTGTTCTTGTGTCTCTATTGAAAACTTCAAATCCTCATCAGATCATTGTTGTCCCATTGACTAGAACTCATCATTGTTGTTCACCAATGGACCATCATCTCCCAACTAGCGTCATCTTCATCATCTCACAAATAGATCACTATTGTCACTGTTTGCTAATTCCTATCGTCAACCATCGTCACTATCAACCATCGACAAGAAGATCAATACCCAAAGCATTTGCATTAGTCAGTTTGGACCTCCTACAAGAGTGGCCTCTCCCCGAAGACCAATTCCAACAATCGGCCATTGCCGAAACCCTAGCCACACACCCACACATCGTTCAGATCTTCTACAAGCAAGAGCTACTTGTTTAGGTTCTTTTGACGAGTACAATCAAGTGGGTGATTATCAACCAACCTCCGATAGCTTAAGAGAATCAGCAAGCTCTAACAACCACTCTAGTACCCTATCAGATGTAATCTAAGCTTCAGCAATACTCTAGCAACTCTCCATGACACTTCAAGCTCATTTTTTTCCTCTCTCTTCATTCCGAATGATATCAGAGTCTAGTCTCACCTCCATTATCACTTTTATGGCACCTAAGTCAGTTGGTTCTTGGCCCATTCATTTAACTTCAAGAAAGTCAAATTCGAAGAACTATTTGTAGTGATCTAAGGCAATTAAGATTTCCCTGACAGGACTCAAAAAAATGGAAAAATCTAACCAATTATACAACACCACCATCCGACTCCTCTTACAACATATGGAGTCAAGATGATGCTAATATTGTGGCTCTACTGTGGGATTCAATGAAAGCTGACATTGCCAATTTATGTACTCATTTAGACACCTACAAGGAAATTTGAGATTACAATAAGTTGTTATACTCTAGTTATCTTAGTTTACTCAACAATGTGTCCAATGACTTCTTCAAGCTTCAACAATCTGGCAAAAACATTACTCAATATTTTGTGACACTGAAGAAGATGTATGAAGAATTGAACTCACTTCAACTATTGTTCGCTGATTTTCATGAGACGCATAAAAAACGCGAGTAGATGGTTTTCTTCTAGTTTTCACTTGTCTTGATCTAGAATTCAAATTTGTGAGCACGCAAATACTTGGAGGGGCTTCTCTTCCATCTTTTGCTAAGAAATATTCAAGAACTCTTATGGTTGCATCCTAGAATCCTCCTCTCAATGAATTTGAGTCTATGTGGTCAGCCCTTTCTAGCTAGACAGTTGCTCATACTTCTTTTGATGGGTGCGACACTAAAGATGGTCATGACGATAATATCCAAGGAGATTGTACTGATAAGGGGAGAGAACCTCAACCCAAATGTACACATTATGAAAAGATGGGTCATATTCATGATAAATCTTGGGTTCTCTCTGGCAAACCTAGTCATATGGCACATTTTGCTACCTCGGATAGTTATGCTCCCACAATGGCCTCTACTATCTTGAAATAATGAGACTATTCCACCAGCACCAGTGACTATTTCCAACGAGTATTCCAAACTTCTCCAGTATCATGCATCTCATCCAACTACTTCTCTTGCTCATCAAGATAACTCCAAATATCTATTTGTCCTTCCATACCGTGTATTCTTGATTCTGAGACTTCTAACTATATGTTAGGCACAATAGAAATGCATTTTCATCCACTAATCTATTGTTATAACCAATGGTTCTAGTAATCCAGTTGGAGGCATTAGTACATCGTCTCCTTTTCCTTCTCTAATATTATCATCTATTCTATAGTACCCTCTTTTCTTTTAACCTCATCTCTATTAGTAACTTTACAAAGCAATTAGACTGCTCAGTGATAGCCTTTATCAATTATGCTATTGTCCAAGATATGAAAACAAACAAGAGAATTGGTGGATGGCATAAAACAAAAGGAATTTACCATCTAGATACTCCATCTTGGCAGTCTCTTACCACCTGTGCTACAATTGCCTCTCTTATGGATATTCATTGTTGTCTGAATCATCCTTCTGTCATTGGGTTAAAGGTCTTAGTTCCTAATTTGCATCAATTAAAGTATCTACAGTGTAAGTCTTGTTAGTTGGGAAAGAATCATCATACTTCTTTTCCTCCTAGAGTTAATAATAGAGCTTTGTGCCCTTTCAATTTAGTTCACTCAAATGTTTGGGGTTCAAATTGTGCAGTTTTTGAGCTTGGTTTTTAGTTCTTGATTACTTTTGTAGATGATTTCTCAAAAACCACTTACATTTAATGAAAGATCGTGCAAAATTATTCTTTATTTCTAATTCTTTCAGTATTGAATTCAAAGCCAAATTAACCAATCTATCTAAAAATCCTTCACAGTGATAATGTTGCAGAATGCTTTTCCACTAGGAAGCGTGGAGACACTATCAAAGGTGCCATTTGTGAGTCGGACTCACGAGGGACTCGATCTCACAGTAGGCATGCCTTGAACATGTCAAACTCGTCTTTTGCTTTGTTCAATTTTTTTATGCTCAAACACAACCAAGATATGTCACAAGCTCGTTTTGGACATGCTATGGACTTGTTTTGTGAACTATTTTTTTTTTTTTGGGGAATATTGTTTATTGTAATTTTTTAAGTAATACAATCATTACATGATTTCTTTTATTGACTTCTGAGATATAAAATACATAGTTTTTAATTTTAGTTAGTGTTACATAGTTTTTAATTTTAGTTAGTGTTATATTGCATTATTTCTATTATATTTAAATACAATAATATCTTAGCATATAAAAAATATATATATATAAATATATATATGTTTTTCGGGTCCCTATCATGTCGTGTCTTGCATTTTTTAAAATGTCTTAGTGTCCATGCTTTTTAGCTTTTCTAAACCTTTCACTGATTTCATGTCATCCCTTGGTGTACTTCACCAATCATCTTGCTCTCGTACTAAACAACAAAATGGAGTCGTAGAGCGAAAGAACTTGCATCTCATTGCGACTAGTCTTAATGGCGATCTGTAGAATCTTCTCTCTAACAAAGTGACAATCCAATTCAATTTTGCTTAGTTCCCTCACGAAAAACTGGATTGGAGTAGACATGAAGAGCAACCTAATTATCACATACCAACTACATGAGTGTTGAACTGCCAATTCTTTTAACATATTCTATGTCCCAATTAACTCATATGAAGTGAGTTATGGTTTTATACTCCGGCCTGCACTTGATCTTACTACCATCTATTTCTTACTCTTCTATGCCACTAGATTACCTCTGACAAAGATGCAATAACCAGTAGTACATCGTTTATCTAATGGAGATCCTGCCCAATCTGCATCTATATATTCCTTTATTGAAGTATGTCCACTATATTGCTATAACAAGGCCCTTATGGATGATCTCTTCAAATATCGCAAGATTCGAATAATAGATCTTAGTGATTTGTACGAGATGATTCTAGAAACTAACTAATCACACTAACAGGGAATGAAATATCTTGTCTCATCACTGTCAAGGAGTTCAACTTGCTAACCTATCTTCTGTACTAACTAAGATTTTTCAATAAATTACCCTCATCTGCAACTAGTTTTGTATTAGGATCTATTAAAGTCTCTATCCTAGCATACCTGTCTCAGACAACATGTATAGAACATACTTCCATTATGAGCGAGCAATTTCCTTTCGTGATCAGCATACCTCAAAACCCATAAAATACTTAACAGTCCCAAGTCTTTAGCACTAAATTAACTCTGAAAGAATGACTTCAAATCAACAACACCCTATGTATCATCTCTTAAGATGACAATGTCATCTACGTACACCAATAGCTATATCCTACCATGTATGGAGTGACAATAGAAGACAAATTGGTCCACACCATATCAAGTCAGACCAAATTCAATAACCACTATATTGAATCTTCCAAACTATGCCCTTGGAGATTGTTTGGGATCATTCAAAGAATTCTTAAGTACGTTACGTAGTCCTCAATCTTTAGCAATGCAGTATGCAATTTTTAAGTACATTACAAAATTTTCTAGCAAGGGTAAAAATTGAATTCCAGTTCTTTCAGTTGATCCAATAAAAAAGTTAACAAGTACTTATCATCAAGTTTTATGCATAGTGAACTCGTTTAATGCATGCCGTGTGTACCCAATTGCTCTACCTTGTGAAACCTTGACAAGCATCAAAAATAAATACCAAAGAAACATGAAGGGTTGATGCAAATTTTGATACCTTAGGTGGTTGCTGATCTCTTCTAAAATCCTGCAAAAAAAAAAAAAAGCATTTTGCTAGTCAAACTTCAAGTTTAGAACACATGACCATGTAAAAAATCATCTCATGCAAATATAATTGAATTAAAGATTTATCTTAAATGGAATACATGGAATGTAAGTCGTTGCAAGACGGAATACATAGAATATAAGTTTAATCAAACTAGGACTGCCAGTAGTATAGAAGTAAGTTTGGGCACTCAAAAGATTGTAGAAAAAGAAAACTTTAGATACCTTGAATCTATGGCACAACAAGATGGAGGGATTAAAACGGATGTAAGTCACAGGATTTAAGCCGGGTGGACCAAATGGAGGAGTGCTTCAGGTGTCTTGTGTGATCGAAAAGTTCCCCTCAAAGTGAAAGAAAAATATTATAAGGTGGCGGTAAAACCAGCGTTATTACATGGATCAGACTGTTGGGCAGTAAAGCATAATCATGTTCAGAAGATGGCAGTTGCGGAGATGAGAATGTTAAGATGGATGTGCGGGATAACAAGGAGGGATAGGATTAGAAGCGAGGAGATTAGGTACAAAGAAGGAATAGCACCGATTGAAGATAAAATGAGAAAAAAATCGACTAAGATAGTTCGATCATGTTAGAAGACGTCCAACAGAAGCACCGGTTAAAAGATGTGAAGTGTGGAGACTGCCGGGAGTAAGAGAGGGAGAGGGAGAGGGAGAGGAAAACCCAAGAATTATTGAAAAGTAATTATTAAACCTGACCTTACCTATATGGATTTAACAAAGGATATGACCCTTAATAGATTTGATTGGTGTCGTCAAATCCATATAGCCAACCCCACCTAGTGGGAAAAGTTTTAGTTTGATTTGGTTGGGAATAGCAAAACCTAAAGTTGCATTTTTTGGAAAACAAGACAGCTCAAAGAGGTACACGAAGGTAACTGAATATCTATCTGTTTGTTATGGCAAATACATGGAAACTGATTTCAAAAATAGATAAAATTAAAAAACAAGAAAACAAAAGGACAAACTACCAAAGTACAACTCATTATCTTTTTCAAATAGCTTAATGATATACATCATCCCAAAAACACTGCTTGAGCAAGGAATCTCAATTACTTATATCAGATACTATTCACATTGCACGTGGAAGCTGACAAGGATCCATCCACCATACAGCAACACAAATATCGTGGACAGCACTAGGCCCAATTATGGGGAAAATAAAACAAAAACATTACTCCAAGCAAACTCTTCCCAATGTTTTTCTTTTTTTTTTTCTTATTTATTTAGTTTTTTTTTTTTTTTTTTTTTTTTTGGGGGGGGGGGGTGGGGTTTTTGTTGTTATAGAAATTGTATCATGATTCCAATTTGTGTAAAAGCTTCATATTTCCCTGTTGAAAATCTAAAATAAACTAAACAATACCAAACATTATTCTATGAAGACTCTTAATAGCAGAAGAAGCAAACATCATTTACAGTCCAAACACATCAACGAAAACCAACATGCATGAAAACTACAGGAAAGAGGGCACTATGTCAAATAGTAAAAAAAAAAGTGGCCCAATATATGGTGAGGGGCAATATAAATAGAGAGACTGTTTCGATTATTAAACTCATGGCCTTGGAGAAAAAGAGACTTTAATAGCACATTGCCAATTGGGCTGCAAACCTTACACTAAATGACCAACCATATGAGAAGTGACAGCTAACAGGAGAAAAGGGTCTGAAAGCACACTGATTAAAATGCCACCTAGCCAGATAGGGGAAAAAATCTAGTAGAACAAGATAAAGATGGTGATAATCTAGCCTTTCTTCAAGCCTAAATATGATAAAATACAGCATCCACAGAGTTTTCTCCACATGATAATTTCCAATTTTGATGGCTATTATGATTTCTTCTGAAAAAATCTGGCCATCTTGAAGTGGTCGCTAACTTGTTGAACTAGTCCGCAACCACATAAAAATGACCCTCTGAAATACTTAACTGCATACACTGCTCTCCCTCCAGTACAGCAAGTGGAAGGTCAATGTGGCATGAAGGTTCCCTATCCCTCAGTGCAGTCAGAGTATGAACATTGATCTGACCACAACAGAGGATTCCTTTACAGTTGTAGGAGTTGTAGTATAAACAACTTTAAAGCACATACCAGTCTATTTCACCCCTCAATGCGGACATTTTCACCAGATGTTTTGCTAATGCAGGCAACGAAATGCCATGAGGGCCAAACCATTTGTATTTCATCAGTTCATCCTTCTCCAGTGTTCATGTGAGATACCAAGGTTTTTGTCTGTATCTTTTTGAGTCCTTCAATTCCGTCATAATTAACTTTCTTTAACAATGAGGGACTCTGACACAGGAAAGTGATTGCCACAAATCAAAAACTGCATCTGCACTTGACTTGACAGCATATAAAGAGTAAGTGAGAGTACAGTTATAACAGAATCTATTCGGGGAAACTCAGGAATAACAGATGAATTCCAAGCACTTCTATATCTGCATTATGGCGTGTTGAAAAATCTTACAGAAAGTGGAACATTTGGCACCGCCAAAAATTGTGAAGCCCAACTTTCTTTAAAAGACAGGCCATATAAGATGATAACATTAGACGGAAAAACAGAGGCAAATCAGATGTGATGTTTCTTCAGCTTCTGTTTGCGTGAAGTATTGGAATTGGTGACTTGGTATTGCAATAGTTCTTTAAAACTAATAAGCCAGTATGATCCATGTGAGATAACATGAAGTTTGCACATGATACGTAGCATTAATACTGATGATGACTACTTGTTGCATAGAGAACGGAATTATCCATGCATAAGTCTGACAGGTCCATGAACATAGATTCCTAGAATATTTAAGATTTTGCATAAGAATTATTCTGGGGGTGTTTGATTGGTTAAAGTTTGGCAAAAAAGTACAATAAAAGTACAAAACTTTGATGTAAAATTGATATGTGGTAAAATTTAATTGTAAGAAAGTATAAAAGTAGGTAAAAGTTGGTGGGTTTTGGTTGGTTTTGGCCAACCAAACACCCCCTCAATGTCTTTCACAGGGAAGCAGTTCATAATCTCACAATTTCAAAGGAAAAACAAACCTTCATTTACAGATAAAGCATGAGGTTAGTAAAGGAACACAAATTAAAATGACATGATCTTGGAGCAGGGGCCTTGTAGAATTCGGCACTATGTTTAATTCAAGTGGCTAATTACAGCAAGCTTTTGTTGGCACAAATACTGGACATTAGGTGGGGGTTAACATCGTATTACAACAAAAACAATGAAGCTTTATTTCAACAAGAAAAAAGATGGAATTTAGTGACTGCTTGGTGTGGGGGGATAGCATCCCAAGAACAATATTTTGGCTAGTTCAAGGTTCAAATGAAGTTGAAAGATTATAAGAAGACAACCAGCCCAAACTAGGGCCGAAATGGTATTTATTTGTGCTAGATTAATGAAGAGACTTAAGAAGCTACAAAGGGATTTCTTGTGGGACGGTATGGGTGATGAGTTGTAAATTGGAACAATGTGTGCTTGCCTATCAGGAAGTATTGGTTTTAGAAAAGTGTCTTTCCAACAAGGCATTATTAGGCAAATAGTTGTGAAGATTTGTGGTTGAAGGGTTCTGATAGCAAAATATGGATCTACTGAGGGTGATTGATCTACTCCTTAAGTGGTTAAGATGACTCTGTGGAAATGAATCCGTAGAGTGGGGTAATTTCAGTGATTTCATTATGTACTAAGCAGGAAGAGAAGACAAGAGTAAAATTTTGGAGTTTCCCAAGGCTTCACGAGGACAAGTTAATGGATCTCCAGAGATATTTGTTTTAGAAGTGGATAGGAAGTCTTTCGTGGAAGATTACTTCTTGTCGAAAGGCCAGAACAACACTTCGAATATTAGTCTTTGAAGGAATCTACAAAATTGGGAGTTTGACAAGTATTTGGATTTACTTGAAATGTTGTTTTCCAAAATGTTTAGGATTGGCAAGGATATATTAGGTGGAAGGCGTCCAATTCAGGGCTATTTAAAGTGAAGTCTTTTTAGAAAGAGTTAATGTGTGAAAGAGAGAATGATTTCACATGGACGAATACATGAAGATTTTGCATAACTCAAAAGATGGCTTTCTACATTTGGTGATGCATTGTAGCATTCTCAAAACAAACAATCTTATTTCAAGAAGAAAAAATGATGGTAAATTGGCATTGTCTACATTTGGTTTATTGATGGGGGACCATGTCTAAGCTCACCAAGGAGTCCAAGTCCAAGTCCACTATGGACTACTTTTAATCCTACTTAATTTAGGATTTCTACTAAATTTAGATTTCTTTTCAGATTTAGTTAGGATTCTTATTGAATTTAGATTTCTTTTCATATTTAGTTTAGGACTCTCTTATTTGTTTCCTACTTAATTTAGGATTACCTTATTAGTTTCCTACTTAAAATAGCACTACTTTGTTAGCTTATATAAGGTAGGACAGTAGTTTTCTGTAGTTTTTGTTTCTCAATTAATCAAAATTTCTCTGCAGAGAACTTATTTTTTCAGATTTCATATTTTGAATTTTTTTTCATCATGTTGAATCGTTCATTCTTACGTCATCGTGAATGATATCATGGCCCATTCGTCGCTTGTTCTGCATCAGGTGGTATCAGAGCCCCATCTTAAGATGGCTGGGCAAAAAGAATGGCGTGTCTGTGTGGAGCAATGCATTGAAGCCCTAGCACGAAACATGGAAAACATGACTGAAACACTAAGGGGGTTACAAATTAACGCCCCAACAGCTCCTGCACCAAGACCAGCCCCTTATCCACAACGGGTAGCCCCTATTATCCCTAGGAGTGCGCAAAACAGAAGAGATGAAGGTACTGTACAGCCCTTGCATGAACTTGATGAAGATTTTGATGAGGACAATGATCAAGAGTTGCGGCCAAGAAGTAGGCGTGTACTCCCATTCCATGATTCTTACAAAATTAAAGCTGATCTTCCTAATTTCAGCAGGATTATGGACATAGAATAATTTCTTGATTGGTTGTATGAAGTAGAATGATTCTTTGACATCATTCAAGTAGAACCCGAACGAAAAGTAGATTTTGTGGCTTATGAATTGTAGGGCCAAGCTAGTGCTTGGTGGCAGCGATAACAAGAACAACATTGCATGAAAGGACAACCTATTGTTAGGAGATGGGAACAAATGAAAGCACTTCCAAAGGAGCGATTTTTGCCTCATGATTACGAGCAAACCTTATTCCAAAAATTTCAGAATTGCTACCAAGGTAATTGCTCAGTTTGCTCTTTATACTAAAGAATTTTTATGTTTGCAATCTCGATGCAACTTGACTAAAACTGAGGACCAACAAGTAGCTCGTTATGTGAATGGGCTGAATTATAACATTCAAGACCATTTGGCCAGTCAAAGCATATGGTTTGTTAATCAAGCACAAAATTTGGCTTTAAGGGCAGAACGGGTGATGAAGAATAAGCGGTTTCCAAAGGGAAACATAAGTAGGCGACTTGACATAGACAACAAGGAACCAGTTCCTAAAATTGACCGTTCCACCTTGGAAACAAAGAGAAGAGCAACTGAGCCAAACAAGATTGAAACAAAAGGAAAAGAAAAGGCTGAACCAAGCAAGGGAATTCTATGTTTCAGGTGCAATGAGCTAGGGCTTCGATCTAGTGATTGTCCAAGACGAAAGTTTACTAATGGCACTCAGCAAGAGGAAGCATGGAACCTTGAGGAAGGGGAGACTGAAGAAGAAGGTGATTGTGAGATAACAGAAGAAGGGGAGAAGGTAGTGTGCGTGGTGAAGAGGTTGCTATGCACGTCCACACAACCAAACGAGTCACAACGTGAGCAGATCTTTGAGGGTAAGTGCTCCATTAATGCTAAAGTTTGTAAGCTTGTAATTGACAGTTGCAGTTGTGAGAATTTATTGTCCAAGAGCCTAGTTGATCATCTCAAACTCAAAATGGAACAACACCCAACTCCATACAATATTGGTTGGATTAAGAAGGGACCAAGCATGAGGATTACAGAGCAATGCAAGCTGCCTTTATCACTGGGAAAGACTTGCAAAACCGAGGTTCTCTATGATGTGGTGGAGATGGATGCATGCCATGTTCTTCTAGGGCGTCCTTGGCAATTCGATGCGAATGCAACACATAAAGGTCGAGATAATACCTACATCTTTACATGGAATCAGAAACAAATTGTGGTGGTTCCAACCAAAATTGTGGTGCTAACTATATCTTCAGGCAAGGCTAAATTTGTTGGGGCTATGAAAGAGTCTAAAGCAGCTATAGTTTTAGTGGTGAAAGGCAAGCACAAGAAGAGAAAGCTATACCATCGGAGGTCCGAGAGCTATTAGATGAATTTGAAGATATATTGGCTGAACCTATGGAATTACCACCCTTGCGAGGTGTACAGCATCGCATTAACCTTGTTCTAAGTGCAAGCTTGCCAAATCTACCCCATTATCGAATGAGATTTTGAGGGATCAAGTTGAGGAGTTGCTAAAGAAAGGGCACATTCAAGAGAAAATCAGCCCTTGTGCAGTTCCTGGCTTATTAACTCCGAAGAAAGATGGAAGCTGGAGAATGCACGTAAATAGCTGAGTAATCAACAAAATCACTATAAGGTACAGATTCCCTATTCCTAGACTTGATGATATGCTAGATCAGTTGCATGGTGCCAAAATCATTTCCAAGATTAATTTGAAAAGTGGGCATCATCAAATCCGCATCCGCATTGGGGTCAAGTGGAAGACAGCTTTCAAAACGAAGGACGGGCTATATAAGTGGCTAGTCATGCCATTTGTATTGTCAAATGCTCCAAGTACATTCATAAGGCTTAGGAATCAGGTGCTCAAACCATTTTTAACCAGTTTTATAGTTGTCTATTTTGATGATATTTTGATTTATAGTAATAGTAAAGAAGAACACCTATCTCATCTTAGACAAGTTCTATTAGTTTTGAAGGAGAACAAGTTGTTTGTAAACTTAAACAAGTGTGTTTTCTTAACAAATAGATTAGTGCTTTTAGGCTTTGTTGATAGCAGTGAAGGAGTACATGTAGATCAAGAAAAGGTGAAAGCAATCCGAGATTGGCCTACGCCTAAGACAATTAATGAAGTGAGGAGTTTCCATGGGCTGGCTACCTTCTACAGAAGATTCATCTACAATTTTAGCAATATTGTAGCACTCATTACCAATTACATTAAAAAGGGCAAATTTCAATGGGACAGGTTGTAGAAAAAAGTTGCAATGGGAGAGGCCGCCTCTCAATTTCTTATAATGTGATGCTAGTGGAGTTGGAATCGGGGGGTTCTTTCACAAGAGAGGCAACCTATCGCTTTCTTTAGCGAGAAATTGAACGAAGCAAAACAAAAGTGGTCTACATATCAATAAGAACTCTATCATGTGTTTCATTGCTTGAAGACATGGGAGGCTCATTTACAACCTAAAGAGTTCATTATCTATTCTGACCATCAAGCACTACAACACTTTAGGGGGCAAAAACATGTTGACCGTATGTTTGTAAGGTGTGCATCCTATCTTGAACGATTTAATTATGTTATTGTGCAAAAATCTAGTGTGACTAATAGGGTGGCTGATGCATTGAGCCAACATGCTACATTGCTAGTGACAATTGCTCCTGAGATTCTAGGCATTGATTAACTCAAAGAGTTGTATGAGTTAGATGAAGATTTTGGGCAGATTTGGTCCAACTATTTACTCATTCAGCCTATGGGTGAGTTCTTAGTCCAAGATGGGTATCTATTCAAGAGAAGCAGATTGTGTATTCCAAGGAGTTCTCTATGTAGCAAGTTAATTAGAGAGTTGCATTCTAGTGATTTGAATGGCCATGTGGGTAAGGACAAAACCATTGTTGGTTTGGAGGGATGTTACTATTGGCCGCAATTAACGAGAGATGCTGGAAAATTTGTGCAACGGTGTCCCATATGTCGAATCAACAAGGGGCAGCAGCAAAATACAGGTTTATATATGCTACTCTCTATTCCTAATGCACCTTGGGATGATATTTATATGGATTTTGTGTTAGGTTTATCTAGGACACCACATGGAAATGATTCGGTGTTCGTTGAAGTGGATCGATTCTCAAAGATGTCACATTTTATTCCTCGCTGAAAGACAACTGATGCTTATCACGTGGCCAAGATTTTCTTTAGGAAGGTTGTTCGTTTGCATGGGGTACCATTATCTATTACTTCGGATAGGGATAGCAAGTTCTTGGCAACATTTTAGTTGACTTTGTGGCAGAGATTTGGAACTAAATTGAAATTTAGTAGCACCACTCATCCATAAACCGATGGCCAAACTGAAGTGTTGAACCGTTCTTTGGGAAATCTGACTCGTTGCATTTGTAGCGAAAAGAAAGTTCAATGGGAATTTGCATTAGCTCAGGCTGAGTTTGCATACAATAGCTCCGTTAGTCACTCAACTGGGAAGAGTCCTTTTGCTATTGTTTACACCAAAGTTCCATGGCATGTTGTAGATCTTGTCAAACTTCCTCCTAATACAGGTTCAAGTGCTGTTGCTTTTGCTTTAGCTGAGAGTTACAAAGATCTGTTCCAAGAGGTTCAACAATCTCTCGAAAAGTGCAATTTGGTCTATAAAGCCGCAGTTGATAAGCATAGAAGGCATCAAGTGTTTGAAGTTGGAGACCAAGCCATCGTATACTTGCGTAAAGAGAGGTTGGCAAGAGGTGTGCATGGCAAATTGAAGCAAAGGAAATATGGTCCTTACACCATCTTGAAGAGGATAAATGACAATGCCTATGTGGTAGACTTGCCACCTGATATGAGAATATCTAAGACATTCAATGTGGTCGATCTTTCCAAGTTTTATCCTGCAAGTGATTTGTATGCAGATAACTAAAGGGCGAGTTCCTTTTTAGCAGAAGAGACTGATGGGGGACCACATCCAAGCCCCCAAGAAGTCCAAGTCCACCGAGGAGTACTTTTAATCCTACTTAATTTAGGATTTCTATTCAATTCAAATTTCTTTTCAGACTTAGTTAGGATTCTTATTCAATTTAGATTTCTTTTCAGATTTAGTTTAGGACTCTTATTTGTTTCCTACTTAATCTATGATTACTTATTAGTTTCCTACTTAAATTAGGACTACTTTGTTAGCTTATGTAAGGAAGGTAGGGCAGCAGTTTTTCTCAGTTTTTGTTATTCAATTAATCAAAATTTCTCTGCAGAGAGCTTATATTTTCATATTCCATATTCTAAATTTTTTTCATCATGTTCAATCATTCATTCTTAAGTCTTCGTGAATGATATCACGGCCCATTCGTCGCTTATTCTGCGTCATTTATGACACATAGTAGCACTCTCACAACAAACAATCCTATTAAAAGAAGAAAACCAATGGTAAATTGGTTTTGTCTATGTAAGGAAAATGAGGATCTGTTGATCACCTATTCATTCATTGGCCTTGGTCAAAGTGTTGCCAGAGAGGCATTCAGTTCACTTTTTACGAGTGTATATATTTTTCTTAAAAAACTTCTAATACACACGCTATATAGTTTTTTAATCCATCTATTGATAATAATAAATCAATTTACCAAATTGAAGTAAGCTAGGAAGGATTCACCCAAATAAGGGTCAAGTCATGAGTGCCACTTACGACTTCACTAACTATTCAGAAGTCCTAAGAGCTACTTATGTTTTCAAACAAAGTCATATTTGGCACTTACTTCTTTAGCTGAAGTTGAAGACAGTAGACTGAAGAAGAAAATTTGAACTGCAAAATCAAAGGAAAATCAACAATTAAACCCAGAAACGAAAATGAAAATGTAGAGAGATGGAGAGTGTGGGAAAAGCGAGGCTCAGATTCGCCTTTTCTCAGACAAAATGAGAGACCACCATGGCTGCAACAACAATTACCATGCGAAAGAGAGAAAGCAACCATAACCAACCCCTCACATGCCCTATGTGTTGCCTCGCCAAGATATAATTCGTCATCAAAAAGCCTGATCCTTTTCAAAAACATCATCACAGCCTCATAGATAGATAAATATATAAAGAGAAAGAGAGAGGAAGATGGATCAAATTTGAACTGCAAAATCAAACAAGAAAACTAAAGAAGCGACGACTATGGAACTGGAATAAAGAACGAAGAGTATGAAGAAAAAGAGACGTTAAAGACGTAAGTAGCACTTACGACCTCTGGACAACTAATGAAGTCATAAGTAGCAATTACGATTTTGCCCTTACTTTAGTCAATTCTTTCCAACTAACTTCAATTGGTAAATTAATTTATTATTATCAATAGATGGGTAAAAAACTCTACATTGTATCTTACAATACGTGCGATATACATATCATTACAATTTTAGATCGTAAAAGATTTACCATTTTAATAACTAAAACAAAACAAACCAAGATATGAAATCATATATTGGATCGTTATCTATATGTTTGTTTTTTGAAGAAGAAAATAGGAAAATTTTGTCAAAAACAATCAACAAATTAGAGATAATGGTTGAATCACAAGTCACTTCAATAAATTAATGGTCAATGGAATGTGTCAATAATAATGATTGAATGGAAAAACTTGACGCCCTTATAGTTGTCACAACATCTATTCATATACATCAAACTACATGTATTAGGAAAGACAATCATATCTCCTATTTTAGGAAGAAAATAAATCTATAGGACATTCCTATATTTACAATATTCATATCTTCTAATAAAATGAAGCGTTCTTTTCTTCTTCCTCAAATAAATACACCATATTTTATAAAACTTCAATATAAGAGAATAAAAGAGAAGAAAATAAACTTTTTTTTTTTTGAAAAGATAAGTAAGTATATTAAAATAGCATCAAAATGATGTTAGGAATTTACAACTGCAGAGAATTCCTCCTATTTCTTCATACTATCAATAAACATAAGGAGTGAATTAAAATCACATCTATTCCTTTCATCACACCAACCTAACAAACAAGATAGAAAAAGACTTTTAGAATGCAAGACATTCTTGGTTGTATCTTCAAAGACTCTCCTATTTCGTTCCTTCCATATCAACCAGAATAAACAATATGGAATGATATTCCAAATTCTCCTCTTCCTACGTCCCATCGGTTGTCCCCACCATGCTAACAAAAATTTTTGTAAACTACCTGGGAAGCACATTGGAACTCCGAAGCATGAGAGTACGAGTCTCCAAAAATCAGAGGACCATCCACAATGAATGAACAAATGATCTATTGTTTCCTCTTGATTGAGACACAAAGCACATCGGTTTCTGATGCACCCTTCCAGTGCTTCTATCCTTTCCGCGCCCAATGATGAACTTTAGTGCAATCTGGAAACTAAAAGAACAATAAGGGAGGAAGAATTCAAGGACTTCCCAGGCCTCCTTAAAGAGAAAGACTTCTCAGAATTTTTTCATTAGCCCAAAAGCAGAGTTACAATGCTCTTTTATAGAGACTTCGTACCAACTTGTAACCATAGTAACTAACCACAATTATAGCTAACAGCTGAAACTAACTAACTAATACTAGTTGGTTTAACAGCATTCTTGTTACAGGCCTGAAAGGCTAATTCTTTGGGCTAGCCCAATGATGATACAGCTCAATTAAAAGAGGGCCCAGCTTCCCTAGTCCAGCAACTCTTTCAGGCTCATCATTCTGTAAAAGCCCATGGCCCGGCCCAACTTTGGTCCTCATTGCAGCCCACCGGCGACTGGCCCTCCTCTCAAAATGGATCCCAACCCGACCCGCTGCTTTACCCGCTGCTTTACTTCTGCTTCCCTGCCTCTTCACGTGCCTCTCTGACCCCCTGTTGCTGGAGTCATGACTACCCGCCGCGGCCCCCT
>JAVXUM010000001.1:32942138-32956114 GCA_035590655.1 Pouteria glomerata
GGCGGGGGGGGGGGGACAAGGAGCGGTAGCAGAAGAAACTAGTAAAAACCACAGTTCTCAGGTGGAGATTCATATCATGAATTGGAATTTTGGACTTGAGAATTGTGAATTGTAAGATTTGATTTAAAGTAGATTAAAAATGATATAAAAATAATGTTTATACATTAAAAATATATAAGATATTGAATGATGAACATTACTATGTTTTGAAATCTAATAATTTAATATGATCATGATATCTAAATGGAAAGAAACCAACCTTTTGGAAACAATGGTAAACGCAGAAATTATGTTTAGTAGGAGCATGAAGAATATTTATTTAGAGACCTTGATGAAAGGTATAAAAATTTAGGGGAACCATCTCCTAATTTGGAAGTTTGAGGGGGCCTCTCCCTCTATAAGTATGCTCATATGTTGCTAGGAAAGTGAGTTCAAATTTTAGATTTATGACGATTTAAAAGGATCTTAATTGCTTGTGAAATCTTCAAAACATATGGAATAGTAAAAGTTTAAAACAATTTACATGAAAACAATCGGCAAGTATTGTAGAATTCTTGGTTCGTTATAAGCCTTTCTAAGGTAAGTTCCATCACCTCATTTGATTTGAATGTAAGTTTCGCATTGATTAAATGTCACTTGAACCGTATAATTTGGTTGTAAGTTTCGCATTGATTATATGTATCGACTTGAACAGTACAATTTGGACACTATGGTAAAAAGTTCTATCAACTTGGGAACTTTGCATAAAATGTGTCAGTTTCCATTTAATATCATGTATTTAGGAAAAAAAAAATAAAAAAGAAAATTGCCTGATGAGAACCATGTTGGGCATTTCCATTTCAAATATTCCCGTTGGAGACACAATATCAATTGAATAGGATTATTTTAGGCATCAACAATTTTTGGGAGTTGATTTTATTTACTTTCCTTAGTTATTGGGATTTGATTTTATTACTTGATTTTAGAAAGTTAGGGGTATCGTGAGTGGCTTGAACCAAAGTCTATTTCCAAGGTTCATGGTTTCCATGGGTTGGCCACATTCTATCGGAGATTCGTTAAAAGTTTTGGGTCTATTATGGTTCTCATCACAGATTGAATGAAAAGAAGGGAGTTTTTAGTGGACCGCCGTTGTAGCTAAGCCGTTTGAGGAGATCAAGAAAAAGATGGTAGACGGCCCTATTTTGAGACACTCTTTACTTTTTGAAAATCTTTGAGGTTGCTTGTGACTCTGGGATAGGTATAGAAGGTGTTTTAAGTCAAGAGGGTCGGCCAATAGCATACTTTAATAAAAAAACTTAATGATTTTAGAAAATGATACTTTACATGTGATAAAAAGTTGTTTGCTATTGTGCGTGCTTTTTAGCATTGGTGATATTACCTTTTACCACAAGAAATTGTTTTATATTCCAACCATCAAGCATTAAAATACCTTCATTTATAGAAGAAATTGAGTAATAAACATACTTCATAGGTAGAGTTTCTTCAAGAATATATCTTCATTCTCAATCATTGTGCATATGTAGAGAATAAGGTTGTTGATGCTTTGAGTTGGCTAGCTCTCCCTTTACAGCCTATGAGTGTTAGTGTCATAGGTTTTGAAAAGCTCGAATATGAATACCCAACTTGTCCAGATTTTGCCCTAATCTTTCAAGAAATCCAGGATGGTAACCAACGTGAGCTTATTGATTTTATTATTCGAGATAGTTACTTGTTTCGTAGGTCCAAGTTGTGCATTCATCGTACCTTTGTTCAAGATTCTTTGGTTTGAGAGTTACATGTAGATGAGTTAGCCAGTCATTTTGGTGGGGATAAGACTATCGCTTTAGTTGAAAATAGGTTTTACTAATCGCACTTAAAGAAAGATGTGGTGAGAATTGTTTCTCAATGTCGCACATATTAGCTAGCTAAGGCTAAGAAACAAAAATTCAGGCTGTATACACCTTTACCTATCCCACATGCACCTTAGCTTACCTAGGACTGCTAAAGGCCATGATTCATTTCTTGTAAATGACCAAGACACACCTCCATCTAAGTGCTGAAACAAACAAGATATAGAAAATGCACCAATTTCATGATCCACAGCCTGCACTTTCCTGTTGTCCCACATTATAATAATACCACCCGAGGCGCCATTAGACTCCAATGCCAACCATTTACACCAACCTCCACCCCAAAGTGTCCTAACAATGCTTTCATCCATCCTTCTAAGCTTAGTTTCCGGCAGACACATAATAACTGGATGTTGTTTTACTATGACAGATTTGATTATCATTCTCTTCTCCTGACTCCCACATCTCCTTACATTCCAACTTAAAATCTTTGGTTTCATGGTAAACACAAAGTTAAGTTTTCCTCCCCTCTTCCAACTTCCTTGGCATTATTCCTTACTCCTTTTTCATATCTGATTGAACACTGCAGATTTCTCAACTCTCTTACACCTCCTCTACTACGGCTCTTTGCTGATTTCTTTTGGATACTGTTGACCTTCATTCTCTTATCTTCAATTGCTTGTAATAAGTCCATGATCTGATCTTCAAAACCTTCACTTGAAATACCCAATATCTTCTTAAAAGACTTCATTCTATTAATCACCCAAGAGGAAATCTTGCTTTGGTCCTCTCCATAATCTTCCAACTGCAAGTGATTATCTCCACCAAGCCACTCAACTGCTGGACCCACAGAAACCAAAGGAAGACAATCAGGATCCTCTGTTGTTGTATCTCCATAAGGGATCATCTGATTCTCAGTAATTGAAACCGGATATCTATCCTCCACTGTGTCTTCCATAGTGAAGGAACTAGCTGTAGGAGGATTGTTCTCTCTGTCAGATGTCATAGTCTTAGAAATGAATTTGATCCCATCAAGTTTATAACTGTCGTCTGAACTGTCACAACATTTACTAACAGCCTCCTCTAATCCAACTGAAAAGTCATTTGCATAAATAACATTTCTTGAATCTTCATTTATTTGATCCTCCATATTTAAGTCACTCAAGGGCTCAAAACTATTAACTGATTTAATCCTCCTCATTAAAGTATCTTTGACCCTCTTTAATGACTTGGATTTATCCCCCACTCTAATCCATTGAACCTCTCCAGCCACCTTTGGTTTTCTTTTAATTTTCATCTCCCCTTCATTAATTATCTCTTTACCCTTTCGTCTTCCAAGATTTGTAACATTCAGAGAAACATCCCCCCTACCACGCGCCACCTCCTTCTTCCTTTCTGGTCGTCGGAAAGTTGCAGACTTCCAGGGATCCTTCGACCACTCAACCCAGGGTCTTCTTTCAACCCCAATAGGGCAATCATACACTGTTTGACCCACCAAAATCTTAACTGATGCTGGAACACTTCTCCCATCTCTTTTGATCTTAATCCTAGGCCTACTCATGTTTTCAAGATTCCTAGACTCAGATTCCGACTCCAAATAGCCTCCACAGTAATTGCCGATGCTTTGCAGTACACTATAGCACCATAAGAACATTGGCAGCCCTTTCACTTTCACCCAGACTGAGTTTTCCAGCCAGCCTTTTCTCGAGTAGCCACACCAACTGTGCCAATAATCTAACCAAAGTATTTCCCCATTGATAACAGTATTTGTTTCCTTAATCTTTTCAGCTAACTGCAATGAAGGAAAAATGAACAAAAACCTCTCTTCATCTAACTTCTTAATTTCCACTCCTCTAAGGACTTTCCATTTCTTATTAATCCATAAATATAGGCTATTAACATCCACCCTAGCCTCTCCAAGACCTCCCAATCTTCTCACCAAACACCTCTTCAATAACATACTATTTTCGACAGCCTCCTCATAGTTTACAATGACCTGATCATTATAAATATAGCTGCGTATGTTTTCCATCTTCCAGCTTGGAAGGGCTGCCACCTTAGAATAAGACAGAGCCTCTATTGAAGACCTGATAGTCTCTGTTATTCCAGGATCATCCTTTTCTCTGTATGATTCAACTTCTTGGATCCTTGCACTCCGACCTCTGGCAAAAACTCCTTTAGCAATCCTAAGAAGAAATTCCAGCCAAGACCAAAGGAAAACTCAGGAACTCTCACCTGCCTTCTTCCAAAAGGTGCAAACAAACGCAATTCTAATATCCTCCTTGAACCATCTGAGTTAGTTGAACAAATAAGAGTTCTAGCTCCTCCTCTAAAACATCCTATTTGATGATGACCTTTGACATTCCAGTGATTTTTGGAGCTTTTCTGTTGCAGCCATCTTAGTTCTTCCTCGTAGAGAACAAGTACTCGAACATAACCATTTCCCCTTTTGATTATTCTATATCCCCCCTGAATCTTTCTATCTTCTTCAACATCAATTGTGACATCATTTACTTGGAAAGTTTTCCTAATTAATCCACCATGATTGATGGGGAAGGAATACCGAGACTTACTAGAATGGTGCATTTTAGCAAAGGAAATCCTTTTCATGCACCGAGAGCATTTCTCGGTTAAGAGAAGAAAATAATTGCTTATCACATTTTTAACCTCATCAAAAAATTTAGAATAAATGATTCAATATGATACTGATTGTGCAAGACACAATGTGTGCTGGTTGTGCAACAAATAGATTAATTATAACAGGCAACAACACAATTTTGTATGAAATTTTCATTTTTCTATGCAAATCATATTACTTAATTTTGTATATAATTAATGTGATTTGTATACAAAAATAATTACTTAATGATATTTTATTTAGATTTTTCATTAACAATACTTAAACTTCTTAATATAGAGCTATCAATTTGTAAAATACTTAACGATACACGATACAATACAAAATAAATTAAAAAATGAATACGAGTTACGATACACGATTTGACTACTATGCACTACTGTACTTGATTAAAACACTGTTGATTGTTGGGTCTTCAAGAAGATACAGTGGTCCATAATAGAAAGCGTATGAGGACGGCCAGTCCAATCAATGTCTATGCAACAGGATAAAATGAGGAGGAATAGATCTAGTTAGACATCTCACGAGAGTATTGAAAATTGAATTGGCATGTTATGTAAATGATAGTCTTCACAATCGACTTTTAACATTAACATGGTTTATGAAGTTTTGGATAGGGGAAGATGCAAGAGAGAGAGAGTGAAAGAGGATGATGCAGTACACAACCACGAATGAAAAGAATGGTAAGTGCATAGGTAAAGGAAGAGAAGATTGAGAAGGATTGACAAAGAGAGGGTATTAGTAGGTGATGTATGTTTCCCTAATACCATGAAATATTAGGAGAAACCAACCCACCCAAAACTATCAGGGACATCTAACATGCTATATTTATATTATAGTACCAAAGGATGATAAAAGACACAAAAGTCCCATATGCAAGTAAATTGTATCCCATATACAACATATACACATATCTCTAAAAGAAATGTTTAAAATCAGGTTTGGTTGGGAAATAGGTTATTGATAAATAGGAAAAAGTGTATAAAGGATTCAATGCCTAGTTTAGAGTCCATATGACCTAAATCATAGTTGAACAGGGTCACAAATCAAAGAACAAAACTAACACTCGAGAGAAAATTCTTCTTGAACAAGATCACAAATCAAGAAAAAACAAAACCAACATTTGGCTTGGGAGAAAATTAAACACTCTTTTTTAGTAGCTGAAATAGTTCATCATTGATGCCCACACACAAGCCCGTTCCAAAAGCCATTTTACAATCCAAAACACAGAATTACAAAGCTACCCCCAGAAAGAAATGAAAGAAAATGCAAAAACAACTCTTAAAACTTACAAGAATTAATCCCCAAAGATATTTTTCACAAAAATTTTGCGGAATAACTATAGTGGCCTTGGAATTCATTGTTTCCCCTTTGCTTATAAATTTGTAATGCTTCCTAGACTTTCTAGTTATGTCCTTCGCATAAGATCTAGGTCCAAGAACCCAGACTTCTTATATATTATATATTTAGACAACAACTTTCTTTTAATAAGAAAAAACAATTTTGTCAAAAAACAAAACATAATACAATATAAGAGGAAGAGAAGCCCCCAAAACAAGACAACAAATAAGAAATAAATACAGGGAAGTTCTACAAGCAACTCTAGGAAAAACTACAAGCCTCCAAAGTCCCTAACCCTTCATTGAATACCAAGTCAGGAACAGGATTGCTCCCAACTTAGCATTATGATGAATAGAGGAACCCTATTGAAATATGTATATACTAAAGCCACAAGAGCTAAAAATTTAATTCTATCCCAAGCATACTCCAGATTATTTGTTTTATCCTTAAAAATCCTCGCATTCCTCTCCAACTAGACAACCCATAACCGAGTAAGCACTGCACAAATGCTACATGGTTCTTTTATACTTGCCAAATCCATAAAATCCTCACTGAGGGCAGACCCAGAGTTCGGATTCAGAAAATAGCTTCAATAACAATCAGGATACATAAGGGCAATGCACGAAAATACGATCAATTGATTCTTCAATGTTTTTACACATCGTACATCAATAATGACAGAGATAGCATGAAGCTCTCCTCCTTTGACCTTCTTTGAAGCATGTCACATATATTGAGTGTTTTTTTTTTAACAACACCTAATAACTAGTTTAAGTTATTTGATCTCTCATCTTTCAATTTGAACTTTAAAATCAGCACTTTGTTTGAAAGAGGATCAATTAATTGCTTTCTTCAATTTACACATTTTTTTTCTCGATAAATAAAGTAAACATAATATGAAAAAATAGTGTCAAGGGATTCCAACCACTGACAAAGGGAAAACAATGAAGAGTATAAATAAAGAATCCATGTCCTCAATGAAAGACAAGAAACTATTTAAATCTAGATCTGTAACCTTAATGTCCACCTTTACAAATAGACAAAAAAAATGCCTCTCAATCTACACAGTGAATTCGACAACCTCAAAATTTCTTCTATTTCTCCCTCTCTAAATCAACCAAGAAAGACATAATGGAGCAGTAGGCCATACCGTCCTATTTTTCTTGAAAAATCTACAACCCCATCAAACTTCAAACACTGATTTTTCCTTGTTTGGGAAAACCCAAATCATTCCAAAACATGGAAGGGACATAACTCCTTGGTCCATGCAAAATTTACGAATAGATGATTAACAGACTCGCAATCCTTTCTGTGTAACCAACATCAATAAACAATAATCTTTCTTCTCAAAATTAGGTCATCAATTGTGGGAGCTTTCCCCTGAATCAAACACCAAATAAAAAAGCAACCTTTGGTGGAGCTTCAAATTTCCAAATTTTTTTTCAAAGAAAAATTACCTCTCAACTCCTAACTGACATGTTATAATATGATTTACATCAAACATGCCTGATTTTCCAATGAATTCCATCCTCCCTCTCCCCCACCTTTGTATCATAAACTATCACAAGAAGAATATCAAAACTTTCCAACTCCCAATTAAAATACTCCACAAAACGATCCTCCCTGCCATAGAAAACCACTAAAGCCTCTCTGTTCAAAGCCATTTCAAAAATATTCGGAAAGATATCCTAAAGCCTCTTGCCATTCATCCAGCGATGACTCCAAAATCTATGTCAATCACCTCCCTACTTCGAAAGATAAATACCTCAAAAACTCATTCCATCTATCTCGAATTTCTTATTATAAACTTGATCAATGAGAACCAACCATAATTGATGAAGAACACGCTCCCCCATAAAACACCAAATTTAGAGGACATGACTTTTTGCCATAACTTATGTCTTTTACATGCAAATCATTTAAGTCTTTTACATAAGCGTGCCTCGTTGAACAACTTCAAAACTCCTAATACCAACACAATCATCCCTAATAGGTAAACATGTAGTCTTCCAATCCATTAGATAGATACTTTAATTCACACCCTATAACCAAACCAAACCAAATCAAGTAAAACCTTTTCTCACTAGGTGGGATCGGCTATATAGATTTGACGATGCCAATCAAATCTTTTTAGCGTCATATCTTCCGTTAGATTCATATAGGTAAGGTCATGTTTAATAGTTTCTTTCCAACTATTTTTAGGTCTCCCTCTTCCTCTCCTACTTCTGACAATCTCCATAATTTCACACCTTTTAACAGGCGCCTCCATTAGACATCTTTTAATATGGCCGAACCATATTAATCGATTTTTCTCTCATTTTATCTTCAATCGGTGCTATTCCTACTTCGCCTATAATCTCCTCATTCCTAATCCTATCTCTCCTTATGATCCCGCACATCTATCTTAACATTCTGATTTCCGCAACTGCCATCTTCTAAACATGATTATACTTTACTACCCAACATTCTGATCCGCATAACAACGCTGGTCTAACCGCCACCTTATAATAGTTTCCTTTAACCTTGAGGGGGACTTTTCGATCACACAAGACCCCTTAAGCACTCCTCCATTTGATCCACCCGACCAGAATCTTGTGACTTACATCAGTCTCAATCCCTCCATCCTGTTATATCATAGATCTAAGGTATCTAAAGTTTTCTTTCTCTACAATCTTTTCAGTGCTCAAACTTACTTTTATACTACCAGTTGTCCTATTTTGACTAAACTTGTATTTCATATATTCTATCTTACATTGATTTAGCCTTAACGCTTTTGTCTCTAACGTTTCCCGCCACAATTCTAGCTTAACACTCACTCCTTCTCTCGTCTCATCTACTAAAATAATGTCACCTACAAATAACATACACCACGGCGCCTCATCTTGAATATGTCTGGTAATCTCATCCATAACTAGGGCAAACAAGTACGGGCTTAACACTGAATTTTGGTGTAGACCAATCGTGATAGGAAACTTCTTAATCTCTCCGCCAACCGTTCGTATAGATGTCCCGTCTCTATCATACATGTCCTTTATGGCCTTAATATATGCGACACACACTCCTTTCTTTTTCAATACTCCCCATAGAATCTCCCTAGAAACCCTATTATAGACCTTTTCCAAATCAATGAACACCATACGTAAATCTTTTTTACCTTCTCTATACTGTTCCATTAATCTCCTCATGAGAAAGATAACCTCCATGGTTGATCTCCCAGGCATGAAACCAAATTGATTCTCTGAAACGTTAGTTATTGTTCTTAATCTTCTCTCAATAACTTTAATTCATCCCCTATACCCTCCAAAAAATGTTTATAAAACTTCTACATTCTTTTCGCTATTGAAGTTGGAACAACAAATAGAGACACGAAATATGTAGGCAAATTGGATAAGGTACTCTCAATAAGAGTAACTCAAGCCCCTTTTGATAAATAAATTTTATTCGAACCTAAAAGTCTCCTTTGAAATCTTTCAATAACACTGTTTCACACATTCTTCACCTTACAAAAAGCACCCAACAGAAGAGCCGGATTACCAGACTTCACCTTACCTTATCAATGTGCTACACAAATACTGGAAAGATAATCTCACAATCGAGTCAAGACCTCCTTCCAAGACTTCAGCCGAGAGTACTAGACAACTTAAACGCAATAGCCGGAATACTTTCAAAGCTATGTCTGGTATATTTGGTCCGTATCCTCGACGTTTAATTAACTTCATTTTATAGACTTACAAGGGACGGATTTCAAACTTTTTCAAATCCGAAAGGCAAAGTCGGGTGCTCATTGGGCCCCATCATCACTTCGTCTTTGAAAAGAAAGGATTGAAATCGTCCTTTTGACTATAATAGTATAAAAGTAAAAGATAATGGTCTAAAAGTAAAAGATATGACATCTCCTTTACAACACATATGCGGTTGCCTTTGGAATCTTTTCAGATTAAAGAAGAGCATATCATTTATTACAGTGATCATCCTAATACAATTATCTAAAGTTAAAGTGTAATGTGCTAGTCTGTGTCTGGGCTATTTTGTTCTCCAAAATGAAAACATTGTGCTAGGTGTCTTTCATGAGAATGATCTATCACAGAGGTTATTAGCTACTCCAGTCTTTCTCCAATTTTCAATTTGATTGTGAGTGTCTAATAAAGGCATGATGTAAGTCACTGAATTCATCCTCTCATAGTATACTGTGGAATATGCCCTTGGGTGGATCAAAATTTTATGGACAACTGGCTCAGTATTGACATCTCAAGGTTTTGGCAGGATGCTCTTTATGTCAATTGTTACTGAGGCGTATACCTGTTCAAATAACGACAAAACAAAAAAGGAAATTGTTCTCCCAAGTAATTTGTGTCCTCGGGCTTAACAAAAGTAAAAGCTGAAAGGAATCCCAAGTCCATCAAATACTAAGGGGTGAGCTATTTTTCTTTATCTTCTATTATTACTAAAGGCCAGCTCTCAAGTAGACTCATATCTATCTTTACATGTGCTATGCAGTATGACCATTGGCACAGGCAAAGATCCTCTGGCTCGGAGTGCTGTTTATGTTGTGCATAGAGTCTCGCATCAGTATGCCTTTCAATTTCAATTTGAAAAGCCGGAAAAACACTGTGTTATTGATAATTTTGCCTCGAACCTAATTCTAAAAGTTTTTCTTGTACTAGAATTAAAGTTGTCAATTCCTTTTCTATTTTAAAATCAAAAATTCTATTTACAACATTTAATGGTAAGAAATCTTCTAAAATGCGAGGAGAAAAGAACAATTTGGTTGGATTTGCTAATTTTGGAGCTACTTGAGCCATGTGATAAAAATAGTCAAAAGTTTTTCTAGGCACAAATTGACTTTGACTCTCATCTTTAGTTACTTGTTCTAAACATTTAACTTTATTTTCTAAATAGAGATTTCTTTCTTTAAAACCATCCAGCGCTTTTTGTGTACTAAGCAATGCCTTTTCTATTTTAACTACCATATCTACTTTTTCTAGGTCCTCTTCTAGCTAATTTAAATGTTCGTAATAATCCTCGTTAGCTTTGCAAGCTTCACGACAATCTTCACGAACTTGTGCTATAGTGTTGTTCATGTGAGTAAAATAATGTGATAAAGTTTGAAGTAGTTGAGCCTTTACCTTATTACCTGGGCCGACTGTTGGAATTCTAGACCACATATTGTCCAACAGACACTGTTGTTCTTCAATGATCAGGCTTTGGGGCTGAAACTTTTGGGTTCTCTGTCTAACGTTTCTATTTGCTGGTCTATATCTATCAATTCTTCTAATCTATAAATTTCTTTACTGGTATTATTTCTTAACAATTTAGTTCCAGATGTACTAGCCATTGGTAATATGCTAATTCCCAAGATGCTAACTTATCATAAACTATTACTTATTTGCCTTTCTCAGAAGATTGAATTTGTTTTATTTGAAGTTCTACCTTTTCGAATTTCTTTTCTAATTGAGGTAGTCTATGTCCTATTATTTCTAATTGACTTAACTTAGTGTTAATGTTTTGTAAAGATTCTATGATCAGAAGATTTGGGGATTGTTTAAGTTTATCTTGCTCTAATGTTAGACACGGACTAGCACATTACACTTTAACTTTAGATAATTGTATTAGGACGAACACTGTAATAAAGGATAGGCTCTCCTTTAATCTAAAAAAATTCCAAAGGTAGCTGCATATGTGCTGTAAAAGAGATGCCATATCTTTTACTTTTAGACAATTATCTTTTACTTTTAGACCATTATAATCAAAAGGACGATTCCAATCCTTTCTTTTCAAAGACGAAGTGATGACGGGACCCGTTGAGCACCCGACTTCGCCTTTCGGATTTGAAAGAGTTTGAAATCCGCCCCTTGTAAGTCTATAAAAGAAAGTTAATTAAACGTCGAGGATACGGACCAAATATACCAGACATAGCTTTGAAGGTAATCCGGCTCTTGCGTTTAAGAAGTCCGGTACTCTCGGCTGAAGTCTTGGAAAGAGGTCTTGACTCGATCATGAGATTATCTTCCCAGTATCTGGGTAGCATATGGATAAGGTAATAAAAAGTCTTTTATTATAGCATGGCATTTGTAGCTTAACAACTCTAGTAAAGGGAACGTTGTTTATAATATAATATAAAACTATTTTTCAAATTCCTAAACTTTATTTGTGTAAAAATCCTTGCGGAGGCTTTTTAACTTAAAGTTTTGGTAAAAGGTTTTTAAAATAATGGCAAAAGACGTACAAGACATGGTGCCATCGCCGTGATTAGCCGATAGACAGGCATTTTTAGGCGTAGGCGTATAAGACCCCAAGAAGGTGAGCCAAGATTTTAGACATAAATCCTTTTATAAACCCAAAATTGTTTTTGTGCTGTTAAAGCCAAAAGAGCCTTGGCAGAATGGTATAAGAGCCATGATAGAGTTTATTTAGTTGAAAAATATTTTATAAAATATTACATCAACTGCCTTCCCTTTACTTTACTAGATTATGCGTGTAGCGTGCCAAGTTTTAATTATATACTATCAAAATCGTATTGAAGTGTTGGATGCTTGGTTTAATTTTTGTGAACAACATCTTTCTAGATTAGGTGTTTATACTTTAAACAAAATCTCTTTAGAATATAATTTAGCATATTGGAGAAATTACAGACATTAATAGTGGAAAAATTAAAATACTTAGATTTAGCATTAGTAAATAGTACAAGTAAAACAGTAACCTCACCAGAAGCATCTTTTGTATGTAATTTTGGTATTTTAGAAAATCCACATATTTTACATCAAAGCAATGGCCCTATCTTAAATAGCATAGTAGATCTAATTATAAATTTAGGAAGAAACTTAGAAAAATATAAAAATAATCAAGAAAGAGATATAAACAAATTAACTCAACAATTAGATCATTTGATAAATTTCAATTTAGAACATGCCACAAAAACTATAGGAAAGTTAGAAAAAGATTTAAAAACTAATCTTGATTATTTAAATCAATCCATAGAAAATTCAAATCATAATACAATAAAATTAATTAGAAAAATAAATAACCAAACTGAAACATCAGAAATTTCAAAAATCAAAAAATTCGTCGAAGGAACTGATAAAAGATTAACAGCTAGAATTGATACCTTTGGTAACATATTAGAAAAACATAAAAAAAAATTGCTATTAGGAGATCCAGAATGGAATAATGAATAATTTAGATGCAGCTAATACATTAGTAAAAGGAGAATTTCCTAACGCTTGGAAAATAATACAGCAGTTACCCAATTATACTTCTCAATTTAACCTATATAATAGTTTCAATTTAACAATATATATATTATATTGTTATATATATATAATATAATTAATATAATATAATTAATATAATATAATAATTATATATAACAATATAATATAATAATATATAACATATAATATCATATTATATTATATTATATATTATATTATAATATAATTATACTATGTTATATTAAAATGGACAATATTTAAAAAAGGATCAAAATATTTGCAACAGAAAAAAAAATAGAGTGAAAATACCTTTTTTCTATTTTCATTTTTTTGTTGTCGTTTTCATTTTTTTGAAAACAAAAAAAATGTAAACAGATTTTAACAAATATAGAGGGCGTTTGGTATGATGAAAAGTGAGATAAAATGAGATAAATTGTGTGTTCGTAATGCGTGCGGTGAGATAAATTTTAGAGATCTTCAGAGTTTTTCAGAATTTGGGTGCAACCCAAACACCCCCATATTTTTGTTGCAAGTTTTCAAAATTTTGAAAACGAAAACAGAAAACAGAAACGTTACCAAACGGAGTCGTAACATCCATGCTTGAAGCAAGTACAGTGTGATACCTTGAACTTTTAAGTACATAGACTTGGAACTTTTGGTGTGTTTTGAACCCAACTTGAAACCTAAGTTAAACAACCTTCTTAGAACTTAAACCTAGCCCAAAGAAGACAATATTGATGTATCATAAAACCCCTAAAATAAATTTAGACAACATTTATTTCAAGTTTAGGGGTTTGGAAACCCTAATTGACCAAGTTGAACCTAATGAGTTGTTAGGTGAATTTTGGTGAGTTTAAATTTGAAATTTCTAGGGTTTTGGCTCAAATTCAAGAAGACTAATGAATTCTAGAGGCTTAGAATAATAATTAGAATTTAAAAGATGAATTAGAAGGGAAT
>JAVXUM010000001.1:32976710-32990964 GCA_035590655.1 Pouteria glomerata
CTCATATATAAATGTTCACACATGTATATATCATGATTCTACAACTTTTATTTTAAAGATTACTCGAAAATATGCAAAATTCACCAACATTTACGCAAATATATATACACACAGACATATATACATATATATACAACTTCTTCCACATTTCATCAAAACATGCATATATATATATATCAAAATGCTCCCTACGACGTCTAGAACACGAATTTAAGTCCCACCTACCTCGAATTTGAAGAGAAATTGAGAAAAACGAAGAAAATTGATTTGGCCTCCAAACTTCAAACTTTGATTTCTCCCACCTCGCTTCGAATCACGCAAAACGGATCTCACCATTGCGATCACCGCGTCGAGATTTCCCCGGATCGACTATTTGTTCGCCTCAAAACACTCTCTCTCTTCTTTTCTCTCTCTCTTCTTCCTCTTCTCTCCCTTTCTCTCTGGTTTCTCGTAGAAACAAAACAAAAAGGAAAGAAACGGGAAAGGAAAAGGAAAAAGGAAAAAAGAAAAGAAATCCGGGCCCACTTTGTCTAGTCCAATTTCACTCCGAGCTAACTCAGCCCACATAAAATATAATCATATATTTAAACTCATTTTAATTATTTCATTTTCTCCAAAATAATACAAAATAGGCCAAAATAAAATATCGGGTGTTACACATGAGCAAATGAATTCTTTTTCGAAATCCAAAAAAGTCGATCCATTTTAAGAACTCATTATTTTTTTATACATTTATTAAAATCTATACAACAAGTTTTGTATATTTATAGGTGTAAGAAAAAGTAAACTTGTAGTGTTTTGTCGATATGGGACAAAAAAATAAAAGTTTTGTGAAAGATCTCAACCATTCGTCGAAGAATGAAACTTAATTTCAGCCTTTGAATTCTAGTTTGTAAAAGAAACATTTTTAAAAACCGTTCTATTTTATTATATAGATATATAGGCCCTGTTTGGGGCTCTAAATTTTTTTAAAAAATTTCAAAAACTTTAAAAGTTTTCAAATTCTTTCAATCAAATTTCACCACGTATTATTTTTACATCACATCAATACTAACTTTTGATTTTTTTAAACTTTTTTGACACTCCAAACACACCCATAATAATGAATCAGGCAATTAGAGTTAGAGAAAATATATTTTTTTTAGCACTACTAAAAAATTAGCCTTAGAAAAAAAAATTAAGCTTTTTAATAACTAAAGTGATATTTGTTACATATGTTTTAAGCTTGTTTTTCATTTTATGTTTCTAAAATAAGAAAAATAACTCAATATATTTAGTAATTTGTATTTTTAAAATTTGTTTTAGAAAATAGAAAATGAGTTTACCATGAAATATAAATGATAAAAAATTATTTTGAGTGCTTTTAACCTAAAATAAAAAATATCAAAATACAAAAAAAAAATATCCAATTAAATATGTTTTCTATTTCTCTTATTTTGAAATTTTAAAAACATAAAATGCATAAGAGAAAACAAAAATAGAAAACATAAAATATAAATACAAATCAATTACTATCTAACTTTTTAATTTTTGTTAATTTGATATTTTTGTCTTTTATAATTCAAAAAAATAAATTTAAAAAGATAAATTTAATTATTTCAAAAATTAACAAAAAATTGAATAGTGCTCCTGAGAAACCAAGTAAGCTTCCCAAACTGAGCATAATTCCTACGCCCAAGACCTATAGATTTCGGGTGTCAACTCTTTTATACGTCATATGATAAATAACAGTTTTTGAATCTGTTTTCCTACTTCCTTTCTCTCTTTCTCTCATGTGTGCCGCAAAAAAAATGGGTATTAACATCTTTTATTTTTCTTATGGGCACCTCTCTTTTCACCTTGCACATTGGGACTAGGGTTTACTTTTGAAGGATCAAAACCAACTATCAATAGCAAATTGGAGGAAATGAAAGTTTTTGATCTATATATAATGATAGACAATGCTGCCACAACTAGTAAATAAAATTTTGGCGACGGCAAAATTCAGACAATTGTTTTAAAGAGTCACTAAAAAATTATTAACGATCGTTTTTGGCAACTGCTGAATGTGGGGCCATAAAATATTTATGCGGCTTAAATATTCGCAACGACATAACTCAAGTAACCACTATGACGGTCGCTAAAGAGATTTTTATCAAGGATTTAGTAACCGCTTTAAGTTATCACCAATACTTAACATAAAAATTCAAGAAGAATTTCTTTTTTTTTTTTTTCTCTCCCTCTCTCTTTTTCCCTCCTTGTTTTCCCTTCCCGAGCCCAAGCTGCTCCGTCCATCACCTTCTGTCGTCGAAATCTGCCCCCTATGTCAGGAATTTTTCTTCTCCCTTTCTTTTCCTCCCATCCTTCCTTCCTTTTCTATCTTTCTCTCTCTAGATATATTTATATATATACTTCTACAACCAATTTTTTTTTTTTGTTTATTTTGCTGAGTTGTTAAAATTGATGAGGAAAGTTTGTTGATTTTCTCTTTCTTTCTTCAAGTATACAGTATTTTTTTTATATACTAATTTTTATTTTTATTTTTATGAATATGTATAATGTGCTGTGTGGTATAATTTTTTTTTTATCTACAGTTTTCTCTTTTATTTTTTATATACTGTTCTATTTTTTTCTTAAAAAATGTCATCTCCCGGACCTTAGGGCCCCCACCGCTCTACCCTGGGTGATGATGGAGAGGATAAATCGAGGGATGTGCGACAAGTGGACCAGGTCCGAGAGCTTGCCTTTTTACCGGTCGTGCAATGCGAGTTCAAGTCACGTTACTAAGACTCGAACTCGCGCCGTCTGACTGCGGAACATCCTCACTTGCGTCCTTTACCACTTGACTTATGCCCAGGAGCACCTGTTCTGTTTTTTTCTTACTCTTATGAATGGATGTTTACGGTTGAAATTGAGAGTGAATATGTTGATTTTGTGGTTTATTTGGGTTTGTATTTGGAGAAATTTGATGATGTTGGTTTATAAGTTGTTGTAATTTTTTTTTTTTTTATATAGTCTTTTATTTTTATTTTTTTTTGTTGTCAATGGATGTTTGTGGTTGAGATTGGAAGTGTAGAAGCTGATTTGATAGTTTATTTGGGTTTATATTTGGGGGTTACGATAGTGTTTTAGGAAGTGGAAAATTAATTTTTCTTTATTTTCTTAGCAATTAAAAATCTATATATATATATATTTGTCTTACGTTGGTTTTTAATCAAAAATTTAATTGGGTTGTATTTGAGGATTTTGGCAGTGGCTTACAAGAGGGAAATTTATTTTTTTAATCTTTTAGCAATTAAAAATCTAATTTTTTAATTTTTTGTCTTATATAAGTTTTTAATTACAAATTTAATTGGGTTGTATTAGGGAGTTTTGGCATTTGCTTACGAGAGAAATCCTTATTTTTTTAATTTTTTTAATTTTTTTAGCAATTAAAAGTCAATTAAAAATTATTTTTTTGTCTTATATAAAGTTGTAATTAAAAATTTAATTTTGTCAATAATATATATATGTTATTAGAAATCATTAAAACAATTATAAAATTAATTTTAAATAGAAAATTAATTTAACTTTAAAAAATTAATTTTTTTTAGAAATAAAATATTTAACAAATGTAAATAATATTATTAAAATAGTATTGATTGATTTTTTAAATATTATTTTATTTTAGAATTTTAAAATTATTGAACCACAATTTATTATATAAATAAGGGTAAACTTTTAATTTTTAATTAATATGAAAGATACAATTAATTTAATTAATATAAAATATAATTCTTTTTTATAAAACATGCAATTCATTTTAAATTTTTAGAAGAGCATTTGGAGGATATCGGGACACGTGGCAAACATATAGGATAATGATTCGTACAAGTCCATCAGAAAAAAAAGTGGTTCTAGAAAAAGTTGTTGGACACGACCTCGTACTGGTACTGGTGAGAAGGTACGCTTGACCTTGTGGTTTGCTGCCGTCCTGGGCTCGCCATCTTCTAACTACCAAATTACCGAATACAATGCTAGCAGTGGCGGATTTGCTATCCAAGTTTTCAGGGATTAGGGCATCCGTCGGTAGACGATGACATGTGCTAGGAAACATATAAGTACCAAGAGAATGAGTATAGCAAGTATGTTTTTTTCGGGAGAAAATACAAAACATCCATAGTAATTTACTTAAGCTATTACTATTTCACTTTCTAGGGGTTCTGACTTAAGTATCGAAGGTGCGTTCGGCCGAACATCGCCCCACCAGTAGTTTTGTTGCAGGAACTAAGCAGAGGTCCAGTCAAGACTAAATCCATACCTCCGACCACCTCCAGGAAGAGCTCTGCGCCGCCGACGCACATCCCGTGATTTACCTCTTTCACCATAACTCAGGGCAGGGCGGTGAGGGCTCTCATGGTGGGGGTTTCACATTTTTTTTTTAATCAGGTTGGACAATCAAATGAGACAAATTCTTGACACTCCAGTATTAAATTTTAATTTTTTAATAAAAAATTAATTATTGTAGATGTAGTGAAGTTTGTTGTTGATTTGTTAATTAGTTTATTTTGTTGCCGATTTATTGTTAATTTGTTTACAGTTAATTTATTTGTATCATATATGTTTGTTGTTGTAGACTTTTTTTTTAGTTAATTTATTTGAGTGTTAACTTTTTAATTTTTCTCAATTTTAAATTACAAAATTCAAAATTTAAACAATAAAAATGTACAAACCCCTAATAAAAATGTTAATAATAATAATACAATTTTAATTATGATAAGTAATAATATTGCAATAGCTAACTAAATTAGTTAATAATATTATAATTGTATTAATTATTATATTAACCCCTAATAAAAAATTTTAATAATAATAAGTAATATTGATAACTAAATTAGTTAGTAATATTATAATTATATTAATAATTACGTTAAAAATAATATTGGATAATATTATTAATAATATAATTAAATTAGTTAAATTAATAATAATATTAAGTAATAACAATACCCAAACCCCTAGTAAAAAAATTTAATAAAACTTTAAAATATTTACAATAATGGTTCAAATAATAACAATTCAAATAACAATATGGAAACCCCGAATGAGAATAACGGTAGGATAGTAATAATAATACAAGTGATTATAATAGCAATAATTATATTAAATAATAATGTTAGTTATATAATTAATATTATTAATAATATTGTTAAATTAGTTAAATTAACTATAATAATATTAATTAAATTTTAAGAAATTAAGTAATATTGCAATAACACAATAAGTTAGTTGATAATATTATAATTATATTGAGAATAATAGTAGATAACAGTATTAATAATATAATTAAATTAGTTAAATTACTAATAATGATATTAAGTAAATTACAATAAATTAATTAATATTATAATAATTAAATAAATGAAGTAGTAGTATAATAATTATATTATTTTAATATGAACTATTGATATTAATAATGACAATAATAATAATAATACACGTAACCTGTAATGAAAAAATTAATAATAATCATAATACATAATCGCTAATGGAAGATTTAATAATAATTCAAATATTAATGGTTAGAATAATAATAATTTAAATGATAATTTAATTAATATTAATAATAATAAAAACAACAATAGTTATTACTTGGGTCTAATCCAACATACTAAACTTCCAATTGGGCCCGATCCAATATATTAAACTTATACCCAATCTAATCTAATATTTATTACTTGGACCCATCCAATTCAATATTTATTACTTAGGCAATCTAATTTCTAACATATAATTGGACCCGATCCAATATATTACTCGGACTCAAATAAATCTAATATTTTTTAAGGGTTAATTGAATTAGATAGTCAATAAACCAATGACAGAAATCAAATTTAGAAATAAATTAGAAAACAAATAGAAACTTAAAACTGTTTTACTTCATTCATTTGCATACATTAGTGAAACTTAAACCTATTCGAGAATCGTGAACGCCACCTATTTGGTTATCCTTAGGTAACAGATTATGTCTTTGGCTAGGTTTGTCACTCTTATGGTAAACACATGGGGATTAACGTACGCGATTCTTGAATTGCCCAGTTTGGACAGTTTAAGAATACAACAATCCATCTTGTTTTAACAATTCATGTAATGTCCGATGTTAGATAGAGTTTTGATCGATGTCCTGTTGTTCTTCGAGTGCATACACAGAGTATGACTGACGTCATTTCTACGTTGTGTACTTGGGAATTATGCGGACATGCTGTCAAAATTTTGTCTAACTAAAAGACGAAGGTATCGAGTTGTTAGATGCAAGTTAGATCATGCATTCACAAATGGGATAGAACCAACCACCCCTTGTAGTGAGGTAAAGTTTAAGACTACGTGACTTGCATAATACACGATCCCTTAGGTTAATTTTGCTTTTTCATTTCAGGACTCTGTAAAAATAGTTAGCAAGATGGATAAGAGTTCGATTGATTTGTTGAATAGGATGTCTACAAAATATATGGAGAGGATTAACTAGTTCATCTGATTCACCAATGGGTTTTACAGTGAGTATATTAGTTGTCCTTGTAGAAAATACGTGAACTAATACTATTACACACGGGAGCTCTCAGGGAGCATCTAATTCATAATGGGTTCGTAAAGTAGTATAAGTTTTGGATTCTCTACATAAAAGAGTATGTCTCCTCTTATTAGGAAAAACAGTTAAGGTGGAGGTCGAGGCTATGGAGAAAGCCGATTTGATACTTGCAATGCTAGTTGATATCATATGTGGATTGGCATCAGAAAACACAAGCTGTGATACTAATTGGGTGGGTATGAGTAATCCTCGCTATAGTATAAATGATAAAACTTTAAGATATTTTGAAATTCTCAATTATGTGCAGACAGAAATATAGTTTAGATGTAAGGATTTCAGTAAATTGTCATTCATCATCAAGCTATTACATTTGAAGGCATTGAATCAGTAGTCGAACATGTCTTTCAACATGCTATTACAGTTGTTACATAGAGTTCTACCATCGAGAGCAAAACTTGCTAATTCTTACTACCAGGCTCTTAAGCTAACTGAAAATCTTAGCTTTACATAGGAGACTCTGGATGCATGTCCGAACAGTTGTATGTTATTCCGAAATGAGAATGCCTACTTTGATATGTGCACTGTGTGTAAGACTTCGAGATAGAAAGATGTCAGTGGTTGCTAGTCTTGTAAGAACGGTTCAGGTGTTTTAAACCGTGATAAGTTTGTGGTTGCAAGGTAAATACACTACTTTCCAGTTAGGCCCAAGTTAAAGAGACTCTTCATGTCCTCCAAGATTTCTAAACTAATGAGATGGCATGCCGAGAATAGCGAGGACGATGAGAAATTAACCCATCTAGCAAACTTTTCGGCGTGAAAGGTTTTGAATTAAAGGCACCTTGAATTTGCTATTGATAATTGCAACGCATAGCTTAGCTTGGCTTTAGATGAATTCAACCTATTTAGGTCCATGATTGGAACAAATCACAATACATGACCCGTGCTATTGGTTTTTTTATAATCTTTTGTCCTAACTGTGTCTGAAGTAACCTCTCCTAATCCTATCAGCATTGATTGATAGATCTAGAGGTCCCAGGGATAAGATAGATGTGCACATTTGACTCTATAGGAAATGTAATGTTTAGACTCTAAACAGCATTATTATGGATAATTAACAACTTTTCCGTGTATGTTAACTTGTCTAGTTAGAGTACAAGGGGGAGTTTATATGTTTATACTGTAACGAGAGCAAGAAGTCAACATGGCTAAAGCACAATAGAAAGTGGGTGCACATGGGTCACAGACATTTCTTACCTCCGTTGCATAGGCTCAGAGGGACAAAGTATTGTTTAACGGTATTCGAGAGTATAGTCCGACACCACAGACAATGACTGGGTTGATTTGTTAGCTTAGATCGAGCGAGAGCAAATATGAATGGTGTATGATTTTCAAGATTTGTTGGCTCCTCCGCTAGCATATATTGCAGGTGTAAACGGGAACCAAAGTCATAATTGGAAGAAAAATAGTATTTTCTATGAGTTACCCTACCGGAAAAATAATATACTGAGACATAACTTAAATGTTATGCACATCAAAAAGAACATTTACAATAATATATTATGGACCGTCCTTACTATTAAAGAAAAGTCGAAGGACAGTGCCAATGCTCAACATGATTTATAGGAAACAAGGTTGAAAATCCTGTTGCACTTGTAGGAGAAGAGTCCAACAAGGCATACATGCAGCCTGTACAGTACACAATAAGCAAAGAAGAGAAAGTTACTTTCCTATTTATCCTAAAATATATCAAGGTGCCTAATGGGTATTGCCTGAATATTTCACAATGAGTTAACATGAAAAAAAGGATATTACAGGGGTTAAAGAGTCATGACAATCACATTCTCATTCAACAGTTACTGCCTATTGTGGTTAAAAATTATCTATCTAAGAATGTAATAGAGCCGTTGATTGAAGTTAATAACTTCTTTAGACAACTATGTTACAAAGGTCTCCGTCTAAATGATTTGTTTATGGTTTGTAAGAGAAGATTGCTTTGACATTATGTCATCTGAAGAAAATTTTGTCACTAGCATTTTTTAATGTAATAGTCCATTTGACCATATACTTAACCGATGTAGCCTTGCTTGATGGCCCTATCTAGTTCAGGTAGATGTATTCAATTGAAAGATACATGAACATATTAAAAAAGTATGCACATAACAAAGCTCGTCCCGAAGCATCCACAGCCAAGAGTCATTTGATGGAAGAGTGTGCCAATTTTTGTGCTACATATCTTAATAACGATATTCAAACAAAGTTAACTAAGTTAACGTAGATTAATGAAAGTCCTGTTGAAGAAGGTACGTAATTTGATCTTAATCATATCGAGTGGATCCAAGCTTACCGGATCGTGCTCTTTAACACCCCGTCAGTGATGGCATTGACTCAGTAAGTCATTCCTTGTTACTAACACTATTAACTTTTTGTCTAAATTGTTACACGTGTCGATAACATAATTTGATATATGTTATAGGAGACATATCAATAAACTCAAACGAGATATGCCTCGCACAACAGATAACCAAACCCAATAATCCCATTATCATTTGTTTCATATCTGGTTTAAAAATTACATACGTGCTTAATGTTTACATGTACTTTTATATATTCTTGTCATATTTCTTTCATATAGTTGTATTCAATTATCATGTGAACTGCATAGGTGTGAAATTTATGAAAAATCAATAATCTTACTTTGACCGACGAAATAGACCAGTTAGCTAATGGCCCCTATATGGCCGCCTGATGTTTCATAACTTGCAATGTCAATGAGTTTTGATTTCGTATCAAACAAGTCGATGATAGGCGAGTGATGCAAAACAATGGCATCGGTTATGCTTCTGTTAATGCTGGTTACTACTATGGCCGATCGAATGACATTGTTGAAATAGTATATAATCTTGGGTTAAGATTTCCATTGTTTAAGTATGATTGAGTTGATCCAATCTATAGGGTTAAAAATAATAAGTACGAGTTTACTTTAGTAAACTTTAACAATCTATTATATCGGGATCAGCGAATAAATTATGAACCCTACATATTAACATCTATGGTAGAACAAGTTTACTATGTCTGAGATATAGTAAACCCTAACTGAAAAATTGCAGTTAAAATTTTGAGAAGAAAGGTGTATCAGATCGAATGTGATAAGCCAAATATTGATGCCTTTACCCAACAAACTCTTAACTAGGATGCAATCGTCCAATGTGTGGAAGATGTTAATTAGTTTTGGGAGACTCTCAAATGAGATACCATTGACTTACATGACTAGCGAAGTATTGTGTACTTTTTATCCAAACAAAGTTTATTTTAAATATTTAATTTGTTAAAATCATAATAAATATATCTTGTGAATATGTACGCAGATTTGTTCGCATACTCTAAGAGGAGATTTGGTCCTTAAAGATGATCAAGTGTCTAAACCTCTCTTATACGGGTATCAATTCGACAGATGCAGTCCTACCAACACTATCTATGCCGACGTGTCCTTTTACATACAATCAGTCACCTTCAAGGTTTGACCATCCATTGCTTGGTGTAAATTTTTAGTTCAATATTTTTTTTACTGCTTAAATATTTTCTTTCAACTGATTAAACAAATTATTTTCTACGCAACAAGTTATACCACTTTGAGCAGGCCTTTCAGGTTCGGTAGAGGGCCATCGAAGGCATTGTCGTAGTGGAACTATAGAACACAGTGAATAATCGTAGAGTTTGCTAGGATGCCACACCCGGTCAATAAGATCAGACAATCACTCATCTCTCATATCAGACATATGGTCCGTAATCCTATCAGATTTTCACTGACCATCTTAGATTGGGATGCCTTCTCGCCTAATGTATTCGAGGACCTTTGGGTCGAGGTTTAGGTAAATGAATATGTTTTCATATATCTTAGTTTGATTTATACTGTATGATACATTAGTTTGCAATACATATTGAACAATATCTTTTAATTTGTTTTTTTCAAGGTAATGTGATTGGAATTCCTCTAGAGTTTTGGGACATTTGATATGCTAAGTGCCAGAAGATATGGAAAGACTATGAGAATAAGATAAAGTTTAGCCATTGGAAAGGTCATGAGAATGACCCTAACATCTTTTAACATGTTTCGTTGGGCGTCCTCATCCCCCATTAGTGGTTTGAGCTCATCCGTTATTGGTCGAGCCACGAGGCACAGGTGAGTAAATTATGATCTGAATTTTTTTTTACTTAGGTTTTTAAGTTATAAAGTGTAACTTAAAATACTAATCGATGAGAAATGAAAATAGGACATAACTGAAATGAACTCTCAAAACCGAAGGATACAGGATCTCGGCCATAAGGAGAGGACTCGACATTTTACGCAGATCCATCATGAAGTAAAATGTTAGTTTAATACGTAAAATTTTTATTTTTTTTTTATTTCCTATGATAATAAACGACTAACAAATAATTTACCATTAATAGTTGGAGGAGCGGGGGTAGATGGCTGATCGGATGGTTGTCTGATTAGAGACCCACAATGAAAATTTGCAAGAGGTTCAAGTTATACAAGTAATCAAGGCTTTATTTTTACTAATGAGCATATTAAATTTTTCTTTATATAATCTTTTTAACTTATGTTATCTTTCTTATCTTGTCTTATGCAGGTTCAGTTTCAAGCGCATCTAGCCGAGTTACCGGTGAATGAAAGGAGTCCAAGGTGATGAGAGATAAGAAATTTTACTCTATTATCAACAGTGACAGACACAGATACACCCTCATGTAGGGCGCAGGCATTTCACATCAACCCATCACATGAGTAGAAGCATCTGCAGCTAATTCTTCCTAGGCCAGACGTCACGAAAAGGACTTATTCCAGACCCTCCATGCAAAAATAGGTGCGTGAAAGGCGTCGCTTCGAGCCAAGATGATGGCCAAGATAAAGAGGCACGTTTTTCAGAATCAGAGTCATGCTCATACTACTCAGGTTGGAGATATTAATTTCATATTTTTATAAATTTATTTGTGCTTTGTTGTCTTGTTCTCATTCATTTATTGTTTTATTGCAGGACCCAAACAATGGCAGTTGGCCCTCTTAGACTGAACTTGGCTAATTTTGGAGTTGATTGACCGCTATATGGGTTTTTTCTTTTGCATTACACTTGTACATATAAAATTTTGTAATTAAATGTCATACTAATTTTGTATATGTAAATGATGATTTTTGTTCTATTTTATTTAAGAATGATTTCTACGACATGATGTATGTAATATATCTGTAATTAAATTTATATTAAAAAAATAATTTAGAAATAAATTTTCTAAATTAAATAGTTTTAAAATATAGCATAAATAAATTCAAATAAACTCATAAAAAATATTAATTTTTTTAAAAATTAAAAAATCATTTATTAGCGGTCGCTAATGAAAAATAATTGAAGGAAAAATAAAAGTAATTAATGTTTGCGACCACTATTGGCGGTCACTAATACTAAATAACAATTGCTAAATGTTTCCCTCCACAAGGTGCCAAGGTTAGCCGCATGTGGCGAGAAAACATTAGTGATCGCCAAATATGTTAAAAGCAGTTGCTAAAATTGTATGGAGTAAATGCAAACGGCGATCACCAATACTATTGCGACCGTTGTAGCAGTATCTAATAGTTATTAGTAACGACACAATTGCATTTTATATCTTGCAGTTGTCACGCAATCGCTAATAACCATTAGTGACTGCTTTGCTACCTTTAGCGATTCCTTTGGGCGATCACTAAATCTCTCATTTCTAATAGTGTGCCGTGAAATAGATTAAATGACAAGATTGATATAACAAGAGGATATTGTTTGTGATGATTCAATGCCTTATTTGCTTATCTTCTTAGACTATTACAATGTACGAAGATACTAATAAGAATTGAAAAACTTAAAAAAATATTCAGATAATTAAAATTGCCAAAAGAGATTTTTGTTAATATATACACGCATAGGCAAAATAATCCTAAACAAGGTAAAATTCTTGCAATACTACTCCCTTAGCTATTTATATATTAAAGTTAGCTTTGTGATTTTTATTAGTTTTTAAAAATTTTTTAATTTAACATTTAAATTTAAGATAAAGTTGAAGTGTAGATTAGGAAATTAAAAAGTTCTATTGAAATTTAAGTTTCATTAATTTTTTTTGGCTTTATCAATACTTAGGGGTAGAGCCTTATGGGGGCACGTGCCTACTCTCAATTTTTTTTTTATTACCTACTATATATTATTATTTTTTTAATATTGCCTTTAGTTATGCTCACCTAAAAAAAAAAACCTAATATCAATAGTGCCCTTCTAATAATAAAATAAATTTTAATTCAATACACACCAACATAATTAAAAAAAAATATTTAATCCACTACCATTAGATTTATAAAAGGCTTTAATAAATTTTCTCAAATTTTTTTAGTCTTCTGGCTACACTCATCCCACTTTTTATAAAGGAGCTTATTTATAATTTTTTGTAAGTTTTTATTTATATCAACTTTTGGCTCTTTTTTGTCAATGAAAATTTTATATAATTTATAGGACTTAACTATTTATGCATCTTATAATTAGTATCCACCGATATACCAAACCCTAGCTCCACTCATTTCAATACTCTTAGCATATATAGATAAAGAAGGGATTTTGAAAGAGATTTTTTTTTCCTATATATGAGATCATTTGGAATGGCTAAAAGGATTAAAAAAAAAAAAAAATAGAACTTTGCACTTATGATTGATACTTGCCACTTTAGTGGTTAATTGAGTATTTGGTAAAAATTTATAAAAATTTTAAAAAATAGAGAATATTGGAGAAAAAGGTAAAATTTAAAGGAAGTTGGATAAATTTGGTAAAAGTTAAAAAAATAATAAAAATTGGAAAAAGATGATAAAAGTTAATTTTGTTTTTGATGAAGAAGATTAAAAAATTAGTAAAAATTAATTATTTTTTTTTTTTGGGTGTAAAAGTTGGTGAGCCAAACTACTCTAATTGTTTCAAAAGAAAAAGATATCATAAGAGGTAAGTATTATAATAATTTCAAAATTTTTTTTTTATTTATGGAAAGTATAAATATAAAGGGTGCCTTTGATGTATAAAAAAATAAAATTTTTAGTACTTTTTTATCCCATGAATCATTTTTAAAAAAAATTGTGTTTGATAAAAATAAAAAAAGTTAGTAAAGTTTGAGAAAATTGAGTGGTAGAAAATTTGTTAAAATTAAAAATATTCTTGGTGAATTTTAGGTAAAAAAAAAAAAAAAGTTAAAAGAAAATTTGTAAAAATTAATAATCAATGAAAAATTTATAAAAGTTAGTGTAGCAAAATAATCCCAAATATCTGAAAAGGATAACCTTAACTAATATTATAATTGACTTAATAAATGTTATTAAATATAAAATATATAAATTTCATCTCTTTGATTAATATGAATAATCCATCCCGATATTCATTTATTTTACCTAATTTTTTTTCTCTCATTAAATTTTTTATTTTATTTTATTTTATTTTACTTACATTTTTATCTCATTTTAACAAATTTTACAAAACACTATCAATTTATTTTATTTTTTTTAATAAAATTTGCCATATATTTTTTTTATCCAAACGCTTGAAGATTCATTTTTTCCATTAATTTCTATATTTATTTCCTCTTCAATTTATATAGTCGATTCAATTTTCCTCGGGTTCCATTTCCACTTCCAGCTAATCCAATTCCCAAGGCGAA
>JAVXUM010000001.1:33003639-33016682 GCA_035590655.1 Pouteria glomerata
AATTATTAAAAACTTAATTTTTTTATTTTTCTAAACACAAAAAAATTTAAATTTTTAATAATTAATTAATAATCAATTATAAAAAAATAATTTTTTTTTCCCTAAACTCAGTCTTAACTTCACTAAAATCTCGCTCGTAGAGAGAAGTATAGAAAATCGGTCCACGTCCAATGCCCACCGACACTCGGAGGGGCGGGCCAAAGTTTTTAAAGTCGTTTTACACATTCTTAATTTTTTTGTGTATCTTTCTATTTGTACGTACTGCATTGAACCTCAAATTTTGAAAAATATTATCTTATTTTTTTGAAATATGAAAACTTTTATCTTGGTACTCGCTCACTGAAGTCTCTGGAACCTGCTGTCATTCACATGCATCAAGATCTCTAAAAACATTGACATACACTTTTGCATTTTACGTTTAATTTAAGATACTTTATATATTTAAACAAATTGATAAAAATTGATTTTGAATATAAAGCCTCTAGAATATTCGTTTTTAAGTTAGCATTTAGAGGGTTAAAAAATAAGGAAAAAAAAAAGTGTGATTTAGTATAATTTTTGATATTTGATATTTTTAACTCAAATCATATTCTTTATAGTAAATAGTGTAACTTTTAAATTTTTGCAGTAAAAAATTAAAGAGGAAAACTGTGAAAATAATTTTTTGGTTCTGCTTTTATAGATTTATGTCAGAATTTATGTGAAAGTTATTGAATTTTTTAATTTTTATGTGAAAAAGTTAGATAGAGAAATCGTAAAAATAATTTTTTAAATCCATTTCTATAAATTTTTGTTAGATTTGTTGTAATTTGTTAAAAAATTATTGGAGCTTGTAAAAAAAATATTAAAATTTATAAAAATTTATTGAAATATGTAGATATATATAAAAATTTATAAAAATTTTACAAAGTATGAAGTGAAAAAAAATGTACTAAAAAATTTTGGTATTTTTTAAAAATTTTTAATTTTTTTTTTTTTTTTTTACTTTTAACAAACTAGACAGTGCATAATTAACGTTAAAAAAGGAACAGGTATGAATATATATCCTAAATTTTTAAACTAAAAAAAGTCATATATAAGGCAGTTTGAAATTATAAAAATTGATATGAAATGTAATTGAGTTTATTTTTTAGTTTGTTTCGATTGGATTTTAACATGCATTTTTTGACTTTTTATATTAGAAATTTTTTAAAATTTATATAAATTTTATTAGCAATTTATAAAGATTTATTGTATTTATAAAAATTTATAAGAAATTGTAAATATTTGTAAAAAAATTGATAGATATTTATGTAATTTGAGTTAAAAAATAATTTTTATGAATTTCTGTGCGCTCTACATATATTTTATTATAAAAATATTAAAAAAATTAGTGAACTTTGTGCAGGGCCATTATTGTAAGAAGACAATTTACCTGACAAAAGGTCACGGGATAAGTCATGACAACTCATAACCCACTAGGCAGGCCACTTTCCTTTTTCTTTCTTTTCTCTTTTTTATGATGATATGTTTATCGCTTTTTTCTGCCCGTATCCGGTGACAAATCTATGTCCGGTGACAAATCTATGTCTAACCTGTCAGGTGCTTCTTTTCTAGCGGGCGCTGTAAAAAGCACGGTTCGCTTTTGCTTTTGCTTTTGCCTAGGCTAAGTTTGGGGAAAGAAAAATAAATTAATTTTTTAGTAAAATTATTAAAAAGTTATTAAAAATTAAATTTTTTTTTCTTTAAATTAATCAATTATTAAGATTTTTTTTTTAGTACTTGAGAAGAAAAAAATTAATTTTTTGATAATTAATTTTTTTAATTTTTTGTTAATTTAATATTTTTTTATTTTTTAAGATTTAAACAAAATTTAAAATGTAAAAAGGTGACGCAGAGTTGAATTAATTTTTTTTTATAACTGGCTACTAGTTATATACTAAAATGTTAAGTTTTTCGTGTTGGAAAGAAAAAAAATAATTTTCTAATAGTTAATTTTTTAATTTTTTTATTATTTTAACATTTTTACTTTTGACAATTAAAAAAAAAAATAGTTTAAAATGTTGAAAAGTAAAAAGCCAAAAATCTAGCAGCTAAAAGTTCATCTACCAATTTTTTTTTTTTTTCCAAACACACACTAAATTTAGCCATTTTAAAGGAAAACTAAAAAATTAATAACCAAAAACTAAGTTACCAGCACTTTTTTTCACAAACAAGTACTTATTTTATGGCAATTGCCAATTGAGCTTAAAAAGAAGGCTTAGGGAAAACTAGAACTATCTAGATCTGAAAAAAATAAAAAATAAAAATAAAAAAATAAAAAGAAAAGAAGAAAAGAAGAAGAAAAAAAGGAACAAAACAGAAATGGAAAAAAGGTGGGAGGAGAATTAAACTAGTGGTTCCTCTACAAACAAACCCTCTAAATAAAAGTGAAAGCTTAAGGATGAGTTTAGAAAGAAAAGAAATTAATTTTATTAGTGATTAATTAATAACTAATTATTAAGAAATTAATTTTTATATTTGAGAAAAAAGTTAATTTTTTAATAATTAACTTTTTAATTTAATTACCAAAAAAATTTTAATTTTTTATTTATTTAATATACTTATCCTAAATAATTTAAAAAATTTAAAATAATTTAATTGTTTTTAAAAAATTAAAAAAACTAAATAATTAGCTGCCGACTAGAGGCTGGATGTTCTCAAACGAAACCGAAATCTGAACATAAATAGTAGCTATAGCATACTACCATCCACTTTTACTCGAATTACTTATAAACTTTAGTGGCACTAAAAATGAGTTGTACACTGAGGGTCCGTTTGTCTGCTTTTCAAAAAAGTTAAGTCTTTTAATATTTTTTTCTAAATTTTATGGAATTCAGAAAAACAAAAAAAAATAAAAAATTAACCCCTCAGCAAAATCATTAATTTCTTTCAATTATTATTTTTCCTTTTTAGCTTTCAAGATTTTAAATAAAATCTTCAAATTGCCAAAGTAAGATCTGTTTGGAAAGCCAAATGGGCCCAAGTGGCCTCAAAGGCAGGTTTGATGTGGACTTCTGGTTTTGAGGCGAAGGGAAAATTTATTATACAAATTTAATTATTTGTCAAACAGAGAGCGGGTCACGTGTCTTTAGGTATGAAGCAAAAATTAATAAAAATATAAAATTAAATAAAAAAATAAACAAGCAAATTTCTACACGCGCGACAAATGTCTTTCTGTTTACTTATTTATTTTTAGTTTTTTTTTTTTTTTTTTGTGTTATGTTGTTATTTTTATTTATTTATTGTTAAATTTAAATGAATCATTTTGATATTGTTAGCAGTATTTAATTTTTTTTTTATAATACTTGAATATTAAATATTATTTTTATATTAAAAATCTCAAAAATTGTGTCATGCATTTTTTTTTTTTCACGTGAATCTATATTGGGTCATTTTATTGTTAGTTGGGTCTTTGAAATGTTTTCGTTTCTTTTTAATGTTTAAACATTAATTGTTTTTGTATTAAATGTTATATTATATTTTATTTATGTCTATCTTTTATTCATCATAAATTCGAATATATTATAGCAAAGTGCGAGAATTCTGCTAGTAATTTTTTTGCCTATTATACTTTTTTTAGTTTGAAAATTTGTTCATTGCAAAAGTAAAATCATACAATTCCAGCAGTTGCTAAATGTTTTACTTTTACTGATGAAGGTAGTATTTGGTGTGGTAAAAAAAAAAAAAATATATATATATATATAATTTAAGATAAGTTTTGGTCTTTAACATTTGATATTTCAAATTATTTTTGTTGAGAAGAATATTAACATTTTTAAATTTTTGCGATAAAAAGTAAGAGCTAAAAATAGTAAAAATCGTGAGAATAGTTTTTCGGTCCGTTTTTACGAATTTATTTCAGAATAATTATGAAAATTGTTGAATTTTTAAATTTTGTACCGAAAAAGATAAAGAAAAAAATTGTGAGAATGATTTTTTTCGATTCGTTTTCACGAATTTATGTAAGAATTATTAAAATTTGTTGAAATATTATTGAAGTTTGTAAAAAAAGTATCGAGATTTGTAAAAATTTATTGGGATATATTGATATATATATAAAGATATTTATAGAGATTTCACGAAATATGAAATAGACAAACTGTATTAGAGAATTTTTAAAATTTTCAGAGATTATTTTTATTTTTAGCACACTAAACGGTGTCAAAATTTTTTTATTGCCAAAAATCACTTTTAATATAATATATTTAAATATTTAAAATATTATCAATAAATAAGTTTGGTTGATTAACATACCAAACTTCCACGTGGGGCAAAGATGCGAATCTTGAGGAAGGCATTCTCACACGCGGCGCAATGAAATCGTACTTTTTTCACCGCAATAAAATTTAAAAAGCATACGCTAATTTGGTTTGGATTGAAAATTTAAGAAAAAGAAAAACATTCCTCAATAAATTAAATTAAATTTTATTCATTTAAAAAATTTTGTAGATATATTCTATTTTCAGCACAACAAAATAATAAAACTAATCCTAAATCTTATTTAATTTATTTTTTCTCTATAAATCTGTAACCCAAATACTGTCTTTGTATATAAATTGAATAGATGTTATCGAACAAACAAAGTTGGGCCGTTTGGCATACTAAAAAACTCTAAAAAATTGTTAAAAATTTTAAAATTCTCTATTATTTTTTATACATTCACACTTATTACAACTCTAGAAAAAATTATATAATTTAAGTTTAATTAATAGAATAACTTTAATTTTTTTTTTTAATATGATCATTATCACTAAAGTTACCAAACAAGACCTATTTTTAATATTTTTTGAAGAGATTTCAAAATCGTTTCGACGAATTTCACTACAAAAGTTAATATCTTTTACTATTTATCTCTGAAAAATAGAACTTGCCATAAAACGTCCAAATATCTTTCAAACTACATTTTTCATTATTTTTCGTTACACCAAATACCCTTATTTGAAATTAAATTTTTGGCTAGTTCAACCAAGATTTGCACCTTAAACCGATTCAGTAAATTACTTCATGGGGCACGCATACGAGACATTTTGAATTATAAAATAATAATAATAATAGATATTTTAGAAAAACAATTAAACTGATCAGTTTTAAGACACCGTACAATTTATCAATAACACTTAAAAAAGAGAGTGTTTGGCACTCTATCTTTTGTCAATTTTTGTTAATTTTTATCAATTTAATTTTTTCTTTTTTTTTTTAAATTTTTGTTAACCTTTTTAGAATGTTGGATCGGTAACTACTTGAATAGATAATAGAGATCATGTTTTATCACGCCTCTAACTTAATTGCTCGGGACGAACTACACAGGAATATGGAAATTGAATAAAGCCTGTAAAAAATCTAGTCCAAGCTAAGTTTATATCATAAACATTAATTAAAATATTACTAAATGTCACTCATTTCCATATAAAATAATATTTGAACACATTACTATAAATCGATCGATAATATAATTTATTTTGATACCATCCTCAATTACAATGTTTAAGATCTGCATGATCAAAACATATATTATAACTATGTTTATATCTCTTAACATAATGAAATTATAAATGTAAACAATAGACTCATGCTCTAATTCACACAATTTATAATATTAATAGTTCAATTTTTAGTTATGAAGACTAATCATAATCATTATTATCCATAATTAAGATCGGACTAGTATAAACTGTCTATGTATCCCAGCTTAAGAATTAGGTCACTGTAATTTCTATTTTATTATACAAAGTTCACAACATAACTTATTGTCAATAAATCAAATATTAACATCATTATAATTATCAACTACCATATCTAAACATAAAATAATAATCTATCCAATCTTATTCAATGAGTAATGATGGAATGCAATACATTGCATGTTTTCTAATTTTCATCTACCCTCAACCTTATCTTGGGATGGGTGACGCTTGACAAAATACGCGAAATCACGAACTGCACCATTCATGCTCACGGCGAATGTATATCTTAACATATATTATTAGTGGGGAACCGAGTTACACCCCCATAGGTGTAAGAATTAGGAGAACCGAACTACACCCATTGGCCCTTCTACTAGGGAATCAAGTTACATCTATAGTCATGCATCTACTTAACTCAAGCAAGATCTAGTTACAGTCCAGATAAAATTCATAATTAACGTTCCAACTCCAAATGATTATACTCTAGTCATATATATCAATTGAGGATCATCTAGTATTTTTAAAATCTTATTTTATTATTTTCTCAAAATCAAGGATTCTGTTTATATACATTACCCATGCCTCGGCCTGTCAATAATCTCACATAACACTCCTAGTCAATTGATGATTACAATATAAAATCGAATAATGCCATTCTTGTCCAATACGTATGATATGCTTAATCATATAAATAAATATCATCTAAACATACAAATGCATTTCTGTAGGTTTAAGGATGAATTGGATTTTATTTAATCATTTAAAAATGATAACTAATGGTCCTTGGCAATACTCAATGTTTTCAAACTTAAAATGTATAAAATTTTAGAAATAATAAACTAACTGTTTGGACCCTTGTCTGGATCAATTGGTGATTACAAGTAGGAATTAGTTGTTTAGACCATTTCTTTCGACCAACTGGTGAAACTGGCTGCTTAGACCTTTGTCCTTATCGATCGGTGACTACAAGTAGGAACTAACTGTTTAGATCCTTATCTCGATCAGCCTATGAAACTGACTATTTGGACCCTTGTCCTGATCTACCTGTGATTACAGGTAGGAACTAGTTATTCAGACCCTTCTGTTGACTGACTAGTGAAACTGGTTGCTCAGACCCTTATCTTGATCGACCAGTGACTATAGGTAGGAACTAGCGTTTTGAACCCCTATCGTCCAAATGCTCATTTTCTGATTTGTTATCACCAAATTCCGAAACCAAAATACTCCAAATCATCCATTTAAGCTACAATATCAACAATTAACCACAAATGAACGTGTGCACATCTTAATAACATGTTTATCCAACATTTATCACTATAATAACTCTAAATGATGTGAGATTTTAACATATATATGCACATATGTACCCATTCGTACGTACATATATACACATAACCATAAATCCATCTATATTTCACCAAATCAAGCAATTAATATATCAAATTCATGTTAAAAATGACAATAAATACTTATATAATTCTCACCTACCTCGAATCCCAAGAAAGAGAGAGAAAAATAAAGAAAATCGGGTTAAGCTTCCAACATTCCAAAATAGATTTCTACCACCTTGAGCAAAACTACAAAAAATAAACATCACCACGATATTCACGGTGTCGAATATTATCCCAATTCAAAATTCTTCCTCCTTGATGCACACTCTCTTTTCTCTCTCTTTTTCTCTCTCCCCATTCTTTTGGAATGCCCTAGAACTAGTAGGGGAAAGAAAAGAAAAAGAAAGAAGAAAAGAAGAAAATGGGTTAAGCCCTTGACCTAGTTATCCAACCAAATACCACTTCGACCCAAACCCTACCTAGGAAAAATAAAATAAACTTAACTAAATAGACCCAATCTCTGGTTAAATATTTTATTGGCCCAAAATAACACATATATGGCTAAAAATAAATAATGGGTATTACATGTTCAAACAGATCTTCCTAACTTTATTTTGGTACGCCCACCAAACATTAAAAAAGTAGGGAGTTTAGTAATTTTTTTTGAAAGTTCGATTGTCAAACACTCTTTTAATGTTAGTTTTTGAGTTAGGGTGTTCTTTTTGTTAAAATGACCTTGTTAGTTGCCTTTTGATAATATAATAAAATTACACTAAAATAAATAACGTATAAAATATTAAAATTATATTTTTAATTGAAGACACAGGTGGAGCCACCATAGGCCCACGGGCATGTGCCCACCCATAATTTTTTTTTATTATACTATTTATTTATTTATATTTTTTTATTGATATTTTATTTTGTGCCCAATTGTACCCATCCAAAAAAAGGAAAAAAACTTTAGCACAATACTAGTTGTGCCCATCCAAGAAAAGAAAAAAATTATCCGAATACCAATTGTGCCTATCTAATGAAATAAACAAATTTTAGCCAAATATACACCAATACAATTTTATTGAACCCACCTAATATAACAAGAAATTATTGACTTTTGGTCTCTTTTTGTTAATGAAAATTTTATGTAGTATATAAGACTTAAACTATTTACGTATCTTACGGTTAATGTTGACTCTGACTGAAGAATTAGTTAACAACTATATATCTCCAACGTTGGTGGCAAGTTTACTAAATTACTTAAGCAAATATTAAATACATTCTAATTTAATTTTCAAATTTTGATCTCTTTTCATAATTAATATTATTTCATTAAACATAAAAAAATAAAAATAAAACATATTTAACATTGTGTGAGGATAAAAAAATATCCTATCACATGTTTTCCTACTAAAAAAGGTACTTTTTTTTACCATAAATTATACCCTGAAAAATATTATATTTTAGTTAAATTAACTAAATAATTTGATACTTACATGATATAATTACTTGATTGATTATACACAGGATTAGAAGAATATAAACAAAAAGGTCACTTCAAGATCACTTTTTTCATTAACTCTCAATATTTATATCATCAGTAGCATTTAATCTTACTTACCACCAATACAGTTAAATCAAGATAATTCATGTCACATCTACGAATACGAGAATTATATGCAAAGGAGCTATATATAAAAAATATATTATATACTCCTAACTTAAATGTTGGAGTGTCCCAGTCAAAATAACTCCGACCACTTTATTTCATTATTTTCTTACTTACAGATTTGCATTTAAAAAAATATGGCAAATAGGGTAAAGATTTTTCCCCACCCATTGTTTAGTAATATATTTTATAGCTTTAAGTTGCTTACGAATACTACTACCAGTTACCATTTTTACGGTTAATCAATTCTATTATATCCGACATTGTTGACTCTACAATGCCAACTGGAAGAATAGGATTAAAAAGAAAAAAGAGAAAAAGAAAGAAAGATAAAGACAAAGATGAAGATAAAACTGATCATTTCAATTATTCCAGTTTGACCCCAAAATTCGATCTAACTTTTGAAAAATAGGATTGTGCGACCAAGAAAATTAATCTTAAAGTTAATCTAAAAAGAGAACTTCCGATTTCTCCAAGAAATGAATGTCGGTGGAAGTGTTTTGTTCAGATTATAATAGTCAGGTGGACATTCTGTACTAGCAATGTGTCTCAATTGAAATAGAAAATAGCAGTGAAAAAATATGAATGTGTTTTGTATGTTGTGTATCACATTTTGTACAAATGCCTAAATGTGCAAAAAGAAAAGAGGAAATAAATGAAATACAATCATGTCTTAATTAAATCTCATAATATATACATCAAAACTCCTAAATATGTAAACAAAATATTTTCTAGGCATGTGGCCAAATGTGAGTTTAAAAGAGGATTATGACGGTGATTAGACACATGTTTAGTAAATGTTAAGGCCGTATCAAATTATTTGAAGGCCTAAGGCAGAAAAAATTTTGGACCTAAATTATTTTCATATGTGTAGCTTTTTGAGTTGCAAAATTATGAATCAAAATTTTACATTTAAAAAGCTCCAATATTGTACGATAATATAGCTAACTCATTTAATTTATTTTGTGACATTGTTGATTTTACATAAAATTTTATTAGTTTTAATTTTAGAAAACTTCTTTCAGCCTAAGTAACTATTAGTTAATAATCTCTAATACTATAAATGGAACACCAGAAATTGGTGAAGCTTTTTTTTTTTTCCCACTTTTGTTAACAATTTTTTTTCCTATTAAAGTTTTTTTTTTTTAAAAATGACAAAAATACCCCAAATCTAAATACATATACACGTGTTAGTTTTAAAAAGTAAGGATGTAATAGTTAATTTACAGCATTTTTAAATTCAAAAATTTCAAATTTGAACTCAAATTTAAAAAATTAAACAAAAATTTCAAATTTTAAAATTCTGTTCTCGCGTTCAAATTTAAAAAACAATTAAAGTATATTTTCTTATTTCATAGTTATCTTTTACACTTTTTATACTGACAAAAATAACCAAAAACTAAATAATATACACACGTTAACTAGTTTTAAAAAGTAAGGGTATTTCCTATTTTGTAGTCATCATTATTCTTATATATATTTATCGAAATATTTTAATGGATTACTAAGAAGAAAAATTTTACATGAATTGCTTTTGCACCGGCCTTTAGTATTCTATAAGTACTACAAGTATTCGAAAAAAAATCCAACTCTTTTAATTCTGAAAATAAATCAAAACCATTAATATCTGAATGTTCATTATCTTTTAAAAAGTTTTTAAGATTAAGACACTGATTTTTTAAATCATTTTCATCCAAAGATTTAATTTCTTTATGTCAAATAAAAAACCAAATGTACTTTCATATGCCATAAATTGTTCAACTCTAGTTTCTACGGAAGAAATATATTAATTCATTATGTATAAAAAAATATTCAACACGAAAAAATTATTTAACAAAATATATTAGCTCATCATGATTATTTTTATTAAATCTTTCATTTCGTTGAATTATCCGCCTTTTACGAGATAAGGGTTTTATGTTCATTTCATTAACAATTTCTATAGTTAAATTAAAAATAGATTCAAATCAATTTTTTTTATAATTTTTCAAATAACAAATAAAACTTTTTAATTGATCAATAACAACATCAATATCCATTTCCTTAGATTGTAAGATTTTACCTGCTGAATTAACCACAAACAATATTCATACCATGTAATATCCTGGCATTTAAAATGCATATAAATTTATGATTTTAAACATGTTTTTGTTGTGAAGGTATGTAAATGAAGTGGTCTTGGTGGTTAGGTAGGCTTGAAGGGTGAAAATTTTGAGAAAAAATAAGCAAAATAATGTAAATTTGGACTTTTTGTTTTGAAAGTATGTAGAGGGGCGCCCATGCCTGTGGGAGGTGCGCTCGTGGCACTGTTTATAACCCTCAGGGGCGCCCGTGAACGACAGGGGTGCCTGTGGAGTTGCCTTACCACCTATTCAATGAAAGTTCACAAAGAAAGCCAAATTTAGAGATCTCTGGGCGTGCCGATCTGATTTAGGGTAGGGCGCCCATGGGGATATGTGGGGCTCCCCACTTATGCTGGAGATGACAAATTTGACCAAAAGAAAGGCTGAACATGTAGGGCCCACTTAGGTAACTTTTTAAGTGTGGAAAGGGTTATAACATGGTTGATATTTGGGGTAGGGGACACATGTATATAAAAGAAATAAAGGGGTAGAAGAACCTAGAAACTTAGTGTTTAATAGAGAACGAAGATTGGGAGGAAAAGAAAGAAGAAGAAAAGAAGAAAAAGAAGAAGAAGGACTTCAAGAAGAGAGAAGATCCATCAAGAAATCAAGAGAAGGTGTGAATTTTGGTAAGTTATCTAAGTTTTGGTTTCTCTATAGGTTAAAGATGAGAAAATATCCTAGAAATCTAACCTAGGATCATATATGCATCAAGGTGACTACTTGTTAGTTTGGAGCCAAGAAGGTATTGAAGAACAGAAGGTTAGATCTACTTGAAGTGAGAAAGCAAGGATCAAAGCTCATCATCTTCAAGCTTTCTTGTTTCAAGTTGAGGTAGGGAAACTCTTTAACTTCTCTTAGCATATCTAAAAGGTAAAATGAAGAAACATAGGAGGAAATATGATTTATCATTGGAACCTAAAAATTTGCTTTGAAATGATTTTGTCATAGGATTTAATTTGATTAGTTTATGGAGCCTTTGAACCCTAAACCACACCTTGAATTTTTAACATTAATCTAACTTAGGGTGAGACAAAGGTTAAGGGTTTAGGGCTTGTATTTCGGCCAAACATATGTAGATTGTCAAATGTTGGAACTAGTAGGGCACCCGTACACTAGGGTGGGGGGCCTGTGCCCCCTCCCAAATGTAAAAAAAAATGTTATTTTAGACATTTTCACTATTAAATGACCACCTAAGGTAATGAGGTGATAAACAACCTCAATGGAATATTTAAAAGATATTATTGGTTATTGTGTTATTGTGTAAGAGGTATTGTTGTCATATAATGTAATAAAGTGATAAAAGGAATGTAATAATGTTTTTAATTAGTTTATGATCTTGTGTGATAATTGAGAGCATAACAAGATGAATATAATGAAATTGTTTGCCTTGTGAGATGTTGGATGGTTGATATGATGATTGATGGTTGATGAGACTTGTGATTGTTGTTGTGTGTCGGGGAGTGTGGTAGGGTACGAAAATACGATGGGTCATGAGTTTGATCCTCGGGGTTGGAAGTCCCGAAACCTGCGCAGGGTTATGGTGTTCATGCCAGTGGATTAGTAGCCCACGATATGATGTTCGGTTTATCGTTTTCGTTGGGTCTGGACCTATAAAAGATGATAATCACTACAACAATTAACACCTTTCCCGACAATTTTTGGTCGCTAAAACTTTTGCCGACCATACATAATTTGGTCGTCAGTTGGTCGGTAAAAGCTAGTCGCATAAGGTATTGGCGACCAAAAGTATATTTAGTTGGTAAAAATATGACTTTTGCCGACCAAACATTAGTCGCTAAAGGGTAGGTCTTTGGCAACCAATTCATTTTTGGTCGGAAAAAGCTTGACCTTTAGCGACCAATTGGTCGGCAAAAGCTTCACCTTTAGCGACCAATTGGTCGGCAAAAAGGGTAATTTTTTTTTTAAATAAAAATTTGAATTAATTTAAAAAAAATAAAAATTCATATGTGGCACCACGTGGTGCCATATCATCATGCCACTTGTTAACCAATGCCACATGTCAACCTATGATTGTTCCACGTGTCATCTTATTATTGAACCACGTGGCAACCTTATATTTTAGAGAATTTTTCGTTGCTATTGAGAATCGAAGCCATGCCATTCCTTTGGAAATTGGTGTGTTGACTACTAGGGCAAGCTGCTATTTGTGTATGTATTTTATATATTAATATGTTTGAATAAATTTTTGTGACTTTTG
>JAVXUM010000001.1:33021023-33042297 GCA_035590655.1 Pouteria glomerata
CACTGGTGGAGTTTGCCTATAATAACAGCTACCAAGCCAGTATTGGCATGGCTCCATTTGAAGCCTTGTATGGTAGGCCTTGTAGATCCCCAGTGTGGTGGACACAAGTTGGTGAAGCAACTATTATGGGACCGGAATTGGTCCGGGAAACAAATAAAAAGGTAAAACTCATTAAACAACAGTTAGAGATAGCCCAAAGCTGACAAAAGAGTTATGCAGACCAGCGGAGGCGACTACTGAAGTTTCAGGTGGGAGACCACGTGTTCTTAAAATTGTCACCCCGCAAGGGACCATTTCGCTTTGGCAAGCGAGGAAAGTTGTCTCCCTGTTACATTGGTCTGTTCGAAATACTGGCTCGGTAGGAGAGGTAGCTTATAAACTGGTTTTGCCACCACAGTTGTCAGGGGTACACGAAGTGTTTCACGTCTCCATGTTGCAAAAGTATGTTCCAGACCCCTCATATGTGTTGAACTGGACAGAGTTGGAGGTCGATGCAGATACCAGGTATGAAGTGAGGCCGGTTCAGATCTTGGACACTCGAGACCAGGTTCTTAAGGGTAAGATCATTCCTTTGGTTCGAGTGCTATGGAAACATCATGCCGTTGAAGAGTCCACATGGGAACGTGAAGCCGATATGCGAGAACAATACCTTGAGTTGTTTTCTTGAGTTTTGTAGCCTTTGAATGTAATTGTATATTGAAGCTAGCGTAGTAAATTTTCAAGGATGAAATTTTTGTAAGGAGGGAAGATTGTAATACCCCAGGTTTTTGAGATGAATGAAAATAGCATTTGAAATGAGCTTGGATAAGTTTAGGTGTGCAATGGGTGTCTTGAGACCAAAAGTTGGTTGGTTCAAGTGTTGATATGAGTTTTGGAGGTTCCAGGAATGAATTGGCCTCAACAGCCTCAGCGGGCACCCGAGGTCTCGTGCGCCCGAGAGGGCTCCTGCCATACGCCCGTGGTTGCCTGCAGACCAAGCCTGGTTTTGCTCTTGGCGGGCGCCCGAGTTTGCCGTGCGCCCAAGGGCTCTTGCCTCGTGCGCCCGAGCTACTCTAGTGTGTGTTCCACTTTGCCTGGCAATGTGAATTGTGAAGTTTGATTTTGACCAAGTCAATATCCAATTGATTTTGACCAAGCCTTGGTCATGAAAAGAGAGATGAAGTCTCGGCCAAGGAGGATTGGAAGACCATTAACCTTGTTTTCTTCTTCATGTGGCTTTTGTGGGAGTTGAAATTTTCATTAATTGGTGGTGGGACCATGACCATTAAATGGGAAGACTTTGTGTGCACTTATATATATATATAATCGATGAATTGTGGTGGTGAAGGGCTTGGCCAGCCAACTTGAGGAGAGATACAAAGATATATGTATATTGCTAGTTGAAAATGGAACATGTGGAAGATTGTGATTGGCTCATGGGAACCAATTTGGTTGGTGTAACCAAATTGGTTAGGAGAGTTTAAGGAAGTTGGTTGAAATGAAACTAGCTTGACCAAGGGAATGGAGGGAAGACAAGTCTTCCACGCGACCTACTCAAGTGTATGACTAAACATATATGTATTCGGCCAAGGTAAGGAAAAAGCAAAACTAAGATCAAAAGAAGAGAAAAACAGTGAGCAAGAGAGCAAGAGTATTCGGCCAAAGGAAGGAGAAGGAAGAGAAGAAAGAAAAAAAAAGAGAAAGAAGAAGAAGGGAAAAAGAAGAAGGGGAGGAGAACTTCTTGAACCATAGGTAAGTTCTCCATGCTATAATTTCATTTGGAAGAAGGTTGATCTCCTCTCTAAATCTTGAAGCTAAACTAAGAGGACAATTGAATTCCTTGAAGGTGTGTTGGTGAACTTAAAGAGAAGGAGAAGGAGCTTGAAAGAGGAACTCCATAACCTTATTTTGGAGTTAAGTAGTTGATTTCAATTTCTCTTGAAACCCTCTAAGGTTTGGCCAAGAAGGAGAGGTAGGGAGATATATCACTTTCTTAATATGTATTTGATTGTAAATAATTCTTCTTGAAGCAATTCTTGTGTTATGATGTATTGAGGACTTAGAAATAAATTATTTGGTAACCTAGGATGGTTTGAGAGATGTCAATAACCTAGGTTCATATGGTGGTAATTTGATGACCTAAAATTGGTGGAAGTGAAGTTAGTAACCTAGAGGTGTTGAAATTAGTGGTGGTGACTTGAGAACCGAATAACTTACTCATCTTAGCCTTAAGTTGGGATCTAGAAATTTTGGTAACAATGGGTATATTGAAGCTTCACTTAAGCCTAGAGACTTTGTCTAAATGCGCATGGAAAGTACCTTAATCATTCTTGCAAAATTTATAAATTGTTGTGGCTTAAAGTGAACCATTGGATGTAAAAATGTAGAAAAATGCTGCAAGTTTTCCTTTAGCAAAAAATAAATTTTTTCTTGATTAAAGTGATGTATTTGAGTTGAAATTGATGTGGTTCAGATGATATTGCATTTGGAATCCATTTGCTATTTTGAAGTCAATGTTATAACATGATGCATAGTATACGATGATGGTTGAATGAAGTGATGAATGATGAATTTAAGCATTCTAGAAAGATAAAATTTGTAGATTTTGAACGGGGGTAGTGGGGTACGGAAAATAGGAAGGGTCTTGAGATACCCTCGGGTTGGAAGACCCGGAACCTGCGTAGGGTTGGTGTTCATACAAGTAGGTTAGTAGCCTACGAAATGATTCATATATTTAGCGTATCGTAGCCCTAGACTGCGATCCTAAAGAACGATTCAATGATATAACCGTGATTCATCTGGCGTATCGTCGTCCTGGGCTGAGATCCTAAAGCACGATTGAGTTGTACCCAATCCCCGGTGTTTGTGTGAAAGTGTGAAAAGATGGAAATTGTATAAAGTGAAAACCTTAAACTCTTGCGTGGTATTGGGGTTCAAAAATTATTACATTGTTCGTGGATTATATTATTTGCTTTCACCATGTTTAACATATTTGTTACTTTACTTGTACATTATCTTTTTGGTGACTATGAACTTTATGCGTACATCATATACATATTATTGTGAAGTGTCGTGAGCACACGCTTTTAGTGCTCACGCCCCTATAGATGCTATTGAAAGACCCACACATGGGGAGAGTAGACGAGTCTTGAGTCCAGCTAGGTGACTTGCAAGAAGTGCCGTAAAGTTTAGCTAATTTTGCATTTTGATTAATGTATAATTGGAAGAGAATGGAAGGTTTATGTAAAAGTTTATGTGTATTGGTTATGTGATAAAAATGGCCTATGACCGAGTGAGGTATATTTATTTGTTTGGAAGATGTATGTTAGTTTTGACTTTCGGGAAATGTAATGGCCTTAAGGCCCTTTTATGGAACTTATGCATTTAGCTTCATTTTAAATTCATAGCTATCAGCTTATACTAGCTAAATTTGGTGAGACTGAATGATTTGTGGACATTAGCTAGACAGGATGAATATTATATACAGATTTATTGGTTACAGGTCCAGATTTTAAAACATTTAGACCTTATATGGTAGGGGAGGTTTTGTGGGTTCGCTGCGTGACCGTAGCATTGGTTTGATGTTATTAATCCGATTATCACGTTATGTGTGTTATTCACTCACCCTCCAGGCCCCCGAGCTCGGGGCGTGACATTATTTCCACAATCTTTAGCTATGTGATCATAACCTTAGCAGTTGTAACACATCATGTCCTTAAACTTGTTCTTCTTCTTCTTCTTCTCTGAAAGTTTCTCTGTTTTAGCTTTCTCATTCTTCTTTATTTTTCCTTAGTTGCTATCATTCTTTTTAAAGAACTTTGGATTTTTTTTTTTAATAAATAGTAATTTCTTTAGCAGAAGGGATTAATTCAACATCTCTTGAAGACGACTCATCTATCTTAATAGTTTTTAGGGCAACTCCTATGGATTTTAATTTAATCATGTTGGCCTTAAATGTCTGAAATAAGCCAAGTAGGTCTTCTACACACATCGCATCAATATTTCTTACTTCTTCAACTGCAGTCACCTTCACTTGAAAGGTAATAGCGAGAGAACGAAGGATCTTTCTCACAATTTTATTATTAGGAATTGATTCTCCTAAATTAAAAATGGAGTTGATGGTATCACAAAGTTTAGCGTAGAAGTGATCAAAAGTCTCATCCTCTGACATCTTCAGGCTTTTGAACTCAATTGTAATCTTCTAAAGTTTTGACTTCTTTACTGTAAAACTACTTTCACGTGTTAACTCAACATTGTCCAAGCTTCCTTGGCTATCTCACAGCTTGAGATTATCTTCAATTCATCAGCTGAAACTGCATAAAAAAATTATGCTCAGGGCTTTATAGTTCCACTCTATTCTTTCTTGCTCTACCTTGATCGAGGTATCAATTCATTTTTTTATAGTCACGTTGTCAATTGTATGAGTTGGTTTTATCCAACCATTTTCAATGGCCAACCATATGTTGGAATTTAGGGAGATTAGATGAGCCATTATCTGAACCTTTTAATATGCATTGTTGGTGTCGTCAAACCATGGAGGCCTTGTACTCAAATTACTTTCTCTAAGGAGATCCATCTAGCTGTAGTTAGTATGTGTTTTTCTTACTTAAACGATCCTGCTCTAATATCAATTGAAATTTTGCACTCTGCATGCTCAATATCCCAAGTAATCACAAACTAATAAACTAAGAAGGCAAAATATAAAACGAAGAAACACACATAGGAAAATCCTCATAAACTTTCACTAAAATCAAATCGTCGGTTACAAACTCAACACTCTCAACAGACCAACTCTTTGATTCTATACTCTGCTGACGTTTGCTCGTCCTTAATACACTAACTCCTTTAGTGAACACCTATTCAACTTTTCGAAGGCATAATACTAACTCCTCAATAGTTTTACTGAACCCTTAACTTTTAACAATTCAAACTCCTTCAAATCATACGTACAAATCTTTGGTTAAATGGTTGAAAGAATAATAAAATTGTCTGACTCACAATCTGATGAACGTTTTCTCTTTATAGAAAACCTTAAGTACGTCCTAAAAAGTATGCAAAACAAAACTAGATGCTTGGAGTTTCTAAAAAGTAGCTTGGCATATTAAATTATGTACCTCGTGGGAAAAGGCTTCTTGCAGTTTTCCAATGGTCTTCCCGTGGACATCCTACAACTGAGAGTGGTCTTCTCGCATGGTTTGTGGCCTAAAATATACTTTTGGTATTATCCAACGACATTCTGTGCCCATCCTGTAAGCTTCCAATGAGCATCTAGTGACCTTCTAGTGAACTTCTCGTGAAGTAGCTAAACAAGCTTGTTCTATGTTTGTAAGCTTCCAGGTTTATTCTGAAGCTTTTACAGCTCATCCTGACTCAAGAATCTGATATTTTAGCCTACACCTAAGTCTATAAGATATATGACTCTATTTTGACTATGAATTTAGCAAATATAATATGTAATCCAAGTGCTTGAATAATGTTGTAATTTGTTTTGAGAATGTCTTTTTTGAATCTTTTTTTTAAGTGAATGGACCACACTATAAGCATAAACTCAAGTTGCATTTTATGTCTATAAAGAGTAATTATATGTGTAATAAAATGTCATGATAATTTTTAATGTGTGGAATAAAATTTAGCGACCACATGAGAGAGTTAAACACAATTAGTGTATTAAATGTTGACACAAGACATGGAAAAGAGTTTCCAATATGGTTTAAGGAATGTGCAAGTATAACTTTAATTAAAAATCCATTAAATATTAATATACTTTAATTGTGACATAGATGTGTATATATTATATAGGCAGTTAAAAGTTTGTATCATTATGGTGTCGTTGTTGAAGAAATGCATGATAAAGACGACATCAACACTACTGTGTATTAACTGATGTGATTGAGTTACAATATGTAAAAGGTTTTTGAGTTATCATGTTTCAATTTGATTGGTTTGATGTAGACAGGAGAAAAAAAATACAAACTAATAGATATTTTACAAACTTTAATGTGGCAAAGAAGTGGTATACAAATGATCCATTTATGTTATCATTTCAAGATAAACAAGTCTTCTACATAACTGATACAAAATGGGGAAATAATGGCGAATTGTGGAGAAGTTCACGCACAGGAACTTGTATGATATTTTGTAAGTAGAGTCTATTAATATGAAAGCTGAGGATGCATACCAAGAGCTTGAATCAGTTAAGGTGATCCAAATGAATGCAAAAGAGATTGGGAGTTTGTGTAGAAATGAATTTAATTTACAAAGAATAATAAATGATGGAATTACATTAAAAGATTATGAATCTGATTATATTGATGATGAAGATTAAAGTATTATTAAATATAATGCTGATGACACAAATGAGAGGAATGAGGACAAGAAGAAAAAGAAGATTACTTAGATTAATTTGTTTATTCAAATTAACTCAAATTAATTGGCTTATTCCAAGATAATGGCTTGGTCTATTCTTATATTATTCCTTGAACTTAAACTTGGTTTATTCCGATATCTTAATTTTAAAATTTGTAGTGTTACTTGAACTTAGTTTTGAAAGTTATATAAGATTTTCATTTTTACTTTTTTTTTTTTATTTTTTTATATTTATGTATCTATTCGTTATTTATTATCTATTAATAATGTATTTGTAGATGGCACTGGCAAAGAACCCTAGATGAGCATGGAGTGATGGAGCTCAGGGAGATGGCGAGTTAGACAGCTAGCCAACCCTGGCACCAAGTAATAGTATTGGTTTAAATTGAAGTCATATTCATTTATTTTCCTTTATACTTTATGTATACATATTTTTAATTATTTTCATTCTTTTAGGGTCCACCTCTATTGCCAAGTCAGTATGTGAACCCACCTAAGGTCTTGGCCTAAATTGTGTCCTTAAGAAGATAAAATAACTTATGGGATTAACTGTGGACCTGATTAGGGATGACCATTTGATTGTGATAAGTTAGCTAAGTTATCAAGCGAGTGTGGTATTATTACCAGACACTTCCTACCTCACAATCAACATAGTAATGCTAATATCAGTGCGAGGGATAAAGAGGAGGTATTTGTGCCCCTTATAGTATTAGATATCATTGGTGGTAACGTATTAAAAATTAAAATTTAACCTCTTCTTGTATATCTTATATTTGCAGTCATATATTAATATTGACGTAAGTCATTAGGAGTGTGGGATGTAGGAGGGTAGAGAAAATTTTTAAGGCCCGATTGAATGTCTTACAACAAAAGTGGCATAAACAGTTTAAAGACACGTTGGAGAGGGGACTTACTGTGGAAGTGGCAAGAGAACATTGCCCATTTGGTATATTGCAAGTGGATTGGGAATGACATATCCACAACAAATGGACAGACGCTAGTTACTAGGTTAATATAATTTATACGAATATGTATTAAAAAAATATGTTTTAATTATGCCTTAAACATTAAGCACGTATTTATTTTTAGGAGAAGTGTCTGAAAAATGCACTAAATCAATCTTATTAGATTGTTACACACTCGATGGGATCATGTGCATTTGTGCTTACTCGTAATAGCATGATAATTATTAGTTTACATGTATCATTTATACCATTATTTTTGTATATATGTATTATTTTTTCATAGGTGGATCCTAAAAGTAATAAGCTAATTGGCTTTCTTGAATGGTGGAAACAAGCGTACACAACACAAAATAAGTAGTTGTGTTGTTTGAAGGCAAAAGAGTTACATGTAAGTTATTGTAATTTGTATTTGACATTTAATTTTTTAATTATGGTTTGACAATATTCTCATATCAGTTATAATAAATGTTAGGAAGAAATGCTACGCATAAGCAGTGAGCTTTCCCCTAATGGCCATGATGCATTGAGTGAAGATGCTGTGGGGATGCAGGTTTTATGGGGAAAGTCTTCCTATGTACGTGGAATGAGCCATGGGCCAAAGCACCCTTTGGTGCATAATCTTCATTCCCTAGGTTATGTTGGTTTGAGATCCTATGAGGTGCAGCTTCAACAACAACTTGAAGGATTTATGCTAAAACATTGAGCAAATAGAGGTTGACCGAAATATCCTTTCCAATAATGTCCAGAATATGGGGGCTGAGTGAAATATTCTTTTCAATAAGGTCCAGAATGTGGAGGTCTAGTGAAATGTCTTTTTTTTTTTTTTTCTTTTTTTTTTTTCAGCAAAGTCGATAATATGGAGACACATCATGCTTACCTGTTAAAGATGTTTGAGAAGTTTCTCTCTACCAAAACCACTTTTACCTAGTGCACTTCCACTTCTTCAGGGTTAGATATTTGACAATTAATATTGAACTTCTTGGATTTTATTTTTGTTTATTTTATTTGTATGTAATCTGAATATTTTTGTTTTATTTCTTAAATCTATATGTTTGTTGTTAGATTGTATGACTTTAATACGACAATTTGGAAATTTGATTTTAATCTTGTAGTAGGTTTATTTGAAGGTTTGGTTCATTGTTGTAACATGTTTTTTGAAAAATTAAATATTTAAAAAATTTTATTTTTTTAACCAATACTTTTAGTGAAAAAATATGTTCCTCGCTAAATGTATTTTTTTCATCGCTAAAAGTCCCTTTGTTGAAGTTCTATATATTATAAATGATATAAATTTTCTCACCAAAAATTACTAGAGACAAAGAAATATAGTTTCCTTGTTAAAAGACAGGATATGCAACAAAATTTATTTTCTCGCTAAAAGTAACTTTTCTTTTTGCGAGGATTGTTCTAGTTTCTCGCTAATAAATAAGAATAGATAAAAAAAAACTTATTTTTTCACTAAAAGTAACTATACGTGAGGAAACCCAATGTTCCTCGCTAAAAACCTATATGCGACCGATGATAAACGAGGAAATCTGCGAGAAATATTTTTTCTTGTCTAAAATTTTTATTGAGGAAACTGTGATCTTTAATGTGAAAAGTTTTGCTTACCGATTTCGACAATCCTCGCATTTTCTAGGGATTATTCTAATTATTATTTTCTTAATAAAAAGAAAAATAATGTTATGAAGAAGGAGAAAGAGAGACAAAAATAGAACACACATTCCAGCTCTAAGACATCTCATATGCATATATAGCAATTATTGGAAATTCGAGACTTTGGTTTGCATTTCATTAGATCAAACTACACGAAGAACCTAGCAAAAATATGAAGAAATGCCCATAAAAAAAAAAAAAAAGTCATATGAAATTTAGGAGGGTGTTTATTGGATTATTCACCTTTTCAAGCTATTTATGAATCATTTAATCCCGTGTACATTATTTTCTTACACAATAAATACGAGAATACCAATTAGGAAATCTAATTATTTTAAAGAAATTAACCTGCAAGCGTAAACAAACTGAAAAACCAAAAACAAAAATAAGAAAAAAGGAAAACAATCCAAAAAATTGAACTAAAAGAATTGATTTACTTTTTCTTGACAAGTGACTTGCGAAGGGGGAGGCATATATATATGGTATAAGTATTTTGTTCTTACAAAACAAGAAATGAAAAGGGCAATAATATTATTTACTTATATATCTATAATGCTCATAGGATTGCGACACTTGCATTTTAGATTATCTCATTGCTGGTGGTAATTACTAATTATTGGAGAAATTTTATCGATATATTTGTTTTAGGGGAAAGTCACTATAATAATTTTTACTCTCCATTACATATGTTTGGATGGAAGGATAACAATTACTCGTAGATTAATAATTACATTATATGAGAATAAAATTTTATTTTGAGGAAGGTGAGTAACGAAGGGTAATGAAAATTTTTTACTCTTTTCTCATTCTTTTACAATTAATTTTTATATTTTTAAAAGTTTTAGTATTCTAAACATAATATAATTAATACCGGATAATACTAACTCTTTCATTCCAAACATAAGTACTATAAACTTGTTACCCAATAACCGTTACCCGGATAACAATTATTCTCGTAATCTTTTACGCTTAAATTTTTTACTCCATACCAAACATATCCTAAAGAGAAATATATAAACAAGAAGTAACATATATATCATTTATAATTTAATTCCCAATATTTACTTAGTACAAATTTTCATTTGGTATATATTTATGAAATCAATTTCCCTTCTTGAGAACTTTAATTCCTTTCCAACGAGACTCCATACAGTTGGAGTCATCGTCCTGTGCATAAACTCCACATTTGAAATAATGGGACGATCCACCCCTGCCCGGTCCATCGAACTTGAGGACCCCATCAATGTGGACCTTCACCCTGCTAGCGTCAACGTCATGGATTACATTAAGCCGAAACCACCTATTGTAAATGTTCGGGACGAGGACGGATTGCCCATAGTACGAGAGATTTCCATTGAGAACCCAAAGCATAAGGGTCGTGGCACGACCGCTTGCTCCAAACACCTGCATAACCGACACACCAGATGTCCCACTCGGTACGTATCCATATCCTTCAAATTGCCACACACCAGAGGAGTAATCACATCCCTGAATACAAAGCGAAGGCTTAGATTAGATTGGAAATGTAGAGCATAGCCTAGAATGGCTTCCATGTGGGGACAATCAGCCTTGGACACAAGCTTCCTTGTGAAATTAACTGAGGACGTAGTCCCACCAGCTGCACTTATTAACAACTATTTTTCTTATCGCTTAGTTTACTAAAAATCATTAAAAATTTTTAAAAATTATTTATTTTTTATCTTATTTCACTAATTATAAATTTATAATTTATTTTACTTTATTTTATTTTATCTTACTTTTTATTACTTCAAATACTATAACAGTCAAATTCGCTCTTCTACATTGGCGCTTAATCATGAATTACGGATAATCGACATTTCTCATATCTTTACAATCTTGCATTGAGGCTTGAATTAGCATAACTTTCTTTTATAGTCAGACGAGCCCTCAACATGTAATCGTGACGATCACGGGAGCTCCCTAAAAATTGGTTAGTTGAGGAAGTGATAATTAAGTTTATAGTTCTATTAAACCCGTCAAAGGATCGGGTTTAAATTAGATCCATTAAATTTAGATTCGATCTGATTTCAAGAATAATAGTCTTAATATGAATCTAAAAATAGTCATATTCATGAAAGATCTAACCTAATTCATATACTCAGTTTCAATTCATTTTGAATAATAAAACTGTTTAAACCATCGTCTCATAAAATAATATATATTTTTTATTCAATATATTTATGTATATCATTTTAACTATTTTTTCTTCATGATCAACAGGTTTTGTTTCTTTGGATATAATTTATTTGTTCTCGGACATAGATTAGCTGGTGAAAGGGCGGAGGTGAGGTAGTGTTCAGCCGGTCGCGCGAGGATTCGACTTCAAGAAACTGTGATCTTTGTATTGCACAAACGGTAAAAAAAGTAGCATCCGATCCCTGCACCACTGACGCACATCCCGTGATTTACATCCTCCACCATAATTCAGGATAAGACGACGGTAGGAACTCTCAAGGTGAGGGTTCCACATTTTTTTTTTATATAATTTATTTCAAGTCTTCAGTGACTTCCATGATTATATTGCATATGAATATGGATAAAGAAAAAATCAATTAATATATTAAAGTGTACATATAAATGATACTCACTGGTTTATTATCGAAATAATAATACTGATGTTAAAAAATATGATCAAAGGAATCAATGATCATGATAATTTATAAACAGTCAAGCTCTCTCTTTACATGATATATTTTAAAATCATGTGTAAGAATCTCTCTTTGACATGATATATTTTAAAATCACGTGAATATATATAAAAGAGTGCACAAATCAAATAATATCTGTCAGAAATATTTATGGTATGAAAAAAAAAAATTTTGAAACACCATCAAATATTATTTAATATATTAAAATAATGCTAGTTTTTCTCTCGATAGATAAATATTAAGGTGGCATTTGGTTTGATTTTTTATTTTTTATTTTCTGTTTTCTATTTATGTATATTAGTTCTAAAAATTTCAAAATATAAAAACAAAAAATGTTATATTTTTCTTGTTTGAGTTAAAAATACTCAAAATGATGTTTTGTCATTTTTTGTTTTATATGTAAATTCATTTTCTATTTTTTAAAACAAAATTTAAAAATACAAATGATCAAATGTGCTTTAAACTATTTTTCTTATTTTTAAAAATTTAAAATAAAAAATAAGTTCAAAACAGAAAATAAAAAATAAAAAATAAAAATAAAAATAAAAAAACAAATTAAATAAGGCATAAATTTCTAGTAATTACTGGAAAAACGCACATAAAGTTTGGAAATTCTTGAAGTACAATATGCTTTTCTTACTTGTATCCGAATCTCCGTCCGAGGTTTAGTGTGGCTGTTAGGATCGTGAGGCTTGTCTGTCTTGTACACCCACAGTTTATGAACCCCGTCAACGAAGCTGTATCGCTGATTTTCAGGGACATCATAGGGCTTTTGGATTATGAAATTTGATTGATTGAGTGGGAGGGAGATGAAGCCATCAGTGGGATCAGGGGCATTCAAAGCCAATGCTTGGCATAAAATTATCTGAAGAAAGGTCAGGCACAGAACAGTTGAGAGAAAAGAGGCCATTTTTTGTGGGTCTCTGTCTCTGTGCATGTACGAAAAACTATGGTTGTTTCATATATAAATGCATATATATATATATATATATGTATATAGTAGGGGTGGGTGGAAGAGATAGATGTCCACACTTTTCTAAGCTCTGCTGTATCAATAATTGAAAAAGACAAAATTGTCACAGAAAAAGTAAAAAAAATAGGAAAGTAATTGTAGCATTTGGATTAGACAGATGGAGCGGTAAAAAGACAATTAATATTTATAAAATACTAATGAGTAGTCTGAGCTTTGATCACTTAAATGAGAAACAGGCCCACCAGCCAAAATTTTATGGTCCTATCCATAGATATGGTTGAGGAGTTTTATTTTTATTTTATTTTATTTTATTTTTTTAGTAATTAAATAGAAATTAATATAATAAAACTATTTATAATTTTAATATTTATGTACGTGTCAACTTCTGGTATTTTCAGTGAATACTCCCGTGCCTTTAAACACATACTATAACTAGTTGTTATAGACGTTTGCCGATTCGCTCTTCCTTCATGCATTGGAAAATATATCATTTTAGAAAATTTTATTAGAAATTAAAACTTTGTGACAATGATATTTTTATAATAAAAATTATTTAGTGAGTCAATTTTTCAATTAGATAGCTCAACATGCATCCAACATCATTCTTGTCCTATCCTAGGCATTGACATTTATAAATTAAAAAAAAAAAATCTTTAGTGGATTAATTTTTTAAATAGATACGTTAAAGATACATTTTACATCATTCTTGTTCAATATTATGTCAAAAACATTTTACAAAATAGCAACTTTGTATATATATTTATATCTAAATTTATCTATATCTATATATTATGTACATAAACTAGTGAATAATCCGAACTTACGTAACTTTTCAACTAAAACGTTAAATATTAATTAGTCAATTTTACTAATTTAAATTTAAAATTAGAATTTAAAAAAAAATCACTCTCTCAAAATTAATTTTATTTAAATATTTGTTAAATTAAAAAAAATACAATGAAAAATATAAATAATATCACATAAGATTTGATAATAAATTTTTAATTAATTTTATAAAAATAACTTAAATAAAAATATTATTATTAATCATATGTACTTTATAAATTAAATAAATATAGTAAATATGATTAATTTAAATTTAAAATTTAAATTTAAAAAATAACTACTCCCTAACCTAATTAATATTCAATTTTTTTTTTTTGTACTTTTAAATTTTAAAAATACTAAGAATTATTGTTATAAAAAAATAACCTAATTATTATTTATTTTATTTTCTATCATATTTTTAATTTAATTACTAATGTAATTGAAATATATAGAATATTAAATTTTTAAGCAAGTGGGTCCCCTTTTAGAATTCATGAGCAATTTCTTTTTCAAAACCTAAAAATGTAGGTCTCTTTCCAAAATCTAAGGTTTTTACATTTATTATTTATTAAAATTATATGCCACAATTTCAGTGTTTTTATAAGTAAAAGAAAAAAAAAAAATAAAGTTGTTGTATTTTATTGGTGTAGAACAAGAAAATGAAAGTTTTGTGAGTGTAGAAAATTTTAACCATTCGTTGATCAATTAAACTTAATCTCAATCATTAAATTTTAATTTGTAATGGTGATTTTTTTGAAATGTGTTATGTTTTATTATATAGACTAGCAGTAATTCATGTTTACAGTACTTTGAACAAAATTAGTATTAAATTTATTATATAGTCGAAACTTTCGACACAAAATTCAAATAAAAAAAAATTATGATAATTCACGAGTTTTAATTTTTTTCAAAACTTTAGAATCTAATAATTATTATATATGTTTTGGTCTATTTTCTTTCTCCAATTAATTTTTGATAAGTACAATAAAGAAAACATAAATTATTATATTTTAATTTGGAAGGTTCAACTTCTTAAAAATTATGGTTGGACGAAATTTAAAGTAACAATTTTTATTTGCATATGTTCTACACCCTTTAAATATGACGAAATTTAAGATATCTAAACTGTTTTGTGAAATAGATGATAATAAGATCCGCTAAAATAAGAATTAAGTGACAAGTTAAAAATATAAAAATGATATCAATAGTTAAATGAAAGAAAAAATAATTCTTAATAGTTAAAACTTAGTTTGTAAGAAGAACATTTTCAAAAAACCGTAGTGTTTTTTTTGGTAATTAAACCGTACAATTTTATTATATAGATAAATAATAACCCGTGCATATGTTACTATGAAATGCTTATGGTACTATGAAATAAAATTGGTATTAAATTTTTTATATAATTGAAACTTTAAACAAAAAGTAATAATTCATGAGTTTAATTATTTTTTTTCAAAACTTTAGACTCTAGCAGTTATTATATACCTTTTAGTCTCCCGCTTCAATTAATTTTTAATAGGCATTATAAAAGAATACAAATTATGGTCCTTTAATTTGGAAACTTCAACTTTTTAGAAACAGTAATTGAATAGAATTTAAATTAACAATTTTGATTTACATATGATCTCCACTCTTAAAATATAGTAAAATTTAAAATGTCCAAACTATTTTGTAAGGCTCACTGAAATAAGAATTAAATGGTAAGTTAAAAATATGAAAATGATTTCAACGTTGAATCTTAATTTGTGAGAGAGACATTTTCAAAAATCCTCCTATTTTATTATTTAGATGTATAAATGTAAGATTTTTTATGGTGTTTTAATCATTGAGATTTAGATCAAAATCTATATACCTAAATTTATTTTTAAATTTTTATACTACGATTTATATATATACTATCCGTAAATGTGATAGTCTTTAGGGCATCTTAATTAATAGTTGAATATAGATTTGAGTTTATATACTTAAAATTATTATAAAATTTTTATTATTTATTATCAATAACATAAGAAAATTTTAATTATTGAGTAAAACTTATTAACTAATTACGTTATCAATTCACAAAATTATTTTAATTATTCAGCTAAATTACTAACTAATTATATTATTATTTCTTATTTTAATCATAGCTAGATTGCCACTTTTATTAAAAATTATTATTATTATTGCTATTGTTATTACTAATCATATTCAAAACATAAAATAATGGCAAAACATATAAATGATTATACACTTAGCATTATTTTAATTACTTTAACATTTTATTATTTATTATCAATTAATATCAGTGAATTTTCAATAATTAAGTATCAATAGAAAACTTGCTTAGTAATTACATTGTCATCAGTTCACAAAAAATGATTTTAATCATTCAACCAAATTACTAATTAATTACATTATCAGTTCTTAAAAATTAATAAATTAATAGTAATTTATTAAGAATTATATTTTTAAAGAACAATTATATTTAAATCATATTATAATTGTTAAGCATAAAAACAATCATATACTTAAAGTTATTTTAATTACTTTAATTTTTCATTTTTTAATTAAACATTAAAAAGTAAAATCTAATCATTGAATATCATTGGAAGTCTATAGTTAAAATATACTATTTAATTATCAAATTCACAAAAACTATGCTAACTATTCAATCAAACTACAAATTAGTTATATTATCACTAATTCTTAAAAAAAAAAAAAAAAATTATTCTAGTTACTCTAATTACTTACTTTTTTTTCATGTATATCAATAATTTGCAATAAATTTATTTTATGTTATTATATTCAACTAAATTACTATTATTTAATGACTAATTTAATTAAATTTAAGTTAAATATAATAATGGACGCCTATGCATACGTGCTTTTTCTCTTTGACACCTTTAGAATTGCAGGGTTACTTATCTACCTCTCCTCTTTTCTTGGATAAAAGATGAACGCATGCACACTCATACACTATCAAAACAGCAATCTCAACTTCTCTCAATCAGCTCTCTCTCAATTTCTCCCACAGCACAGTTTACCTTTTAAGTGACCCACAACCATGCATCCAAAAAACGCATTGTCATTCGAACCACCATTCAAACGGCCCTTTGTTTGGACAAGCCTGTGAACGGCCTCAGCCCACAAAATTTCTAAGTGTTAAATGTATGTTTAAAAAGCTAACTTATCCACATCAAAATATTATTAAGCATTTGTCACGGCAAAGGCAAGATATGGGTAACAAATTCAGCATTCGAAAAATATTTAGCTGGGTAAAAATTCGTAATTTAGAAATTATTAGGGATGCTTCAGAAATAAGTATAAAAAATCTCAATATGACACCCAAATTTGTCAAAAATATTTGGAATAATTCAAGATTTTACAAAATATATAAGTCATTAATTTTGCTATTATTGTAACATTTTTAACAAGTAATAATTTTTTTATTATATTTGAAATTGTAATTACATGGATAAAAAATTATTCATTAAATTATATGTAACAATAATGATACAATATATTTTATTAGAATTTTATAATAATATAATATATTTTATTTAATAAATTTGAGTTCTGAGGTCACAAATTAATTTAAAAAAATAATAAATAATTAATTAAATAATAGCATGTTGTTAAACTCGAAATAATACATATTTAATGAAACTATAGACAGAATAATTATTTCTTCAATTTATATTTTGAATTTACGACACAAAATACAAGTCTTGAAAGTCAACCAAATTAATATACTTTTCAGAGACATATATGTATCATATTATATATATCATAAATATGAGCTAGCAATAACCCATACCTACGACACTCTGAATAAAATTAAAATTAAATTTCTTATACAGTTAAAACTTTAGATAAAAGTTTCAAATAAAAAAAATTATGATAATTCATGAATTTTAAATATTTTTTCAAAATCTTTAACCCTAGCAGTTACTATATGTATTTTGATCTCTTTCTCCAATTAATTTTTAATGAGTACCACTAAATAAAACACAAATTATGATGATTTAATTTAGAAAGTTCAACTCCTCAGTAATCATAATTGAGGAAAATTTATGTTAATAGTTGTGATTTGCATGCCGTTTTGTGATAGCGAGATCCACCAAAATAAAAATTGAACGAGAAATTAAAAATATAAAAATGATATCGATACTTGAATGAAAAAAAATAATTTTTAACTGTTAGATCTTAATTTGTGAAAAAAATATTTTAGAAAAATATTTTAATGTATGATATAAATAAATTAAAGTAGTATCTATTGAATAGGTTAAAGTTGAAAAGAGAGTTGAAATGAAGGCTTCAAAGCCCTCTTTGATTCCAACGCCAAAGGCCCATAGCCACAACAAAACTCTGAGATTTTTTATTTTTTCTTTTTGGTCTTTTGTGAGTTTAGTTCGATACTTGTGTACTAGGTGGGTTAGGGCAGCACCTGTGCAATATGCACCAGCTAAACATCCAGCGTAATATGTAGACCGTCGAATCTTCTTAAATGAATCTAACGGTTTTTATTATTAAACCAAAATTGTGATTTTTTTTACAGTCCCACGCAGCAGAAAATGTTTGTGAGAAGTAAAATCAAACCCGAAAGTCCCCAACCCCTCTTTATCACGTAAAGAACAAAGTATCTTGTCAAGATCCATCGATGACTTCGCCGACTTTGAGGCTGCTACGAATCAGGACGAGAAGCTCCTTATCGACTGGGCTGCAATTCTTTACTGTTTATGGACCTTCGGGACAACCAGACATGGCATATTTCTTCTTCACAAAGGATAGCTTAAAAGGGAAATCGATTACCTGAAAGCCCCTAACTCCTCACTGTCACGTACAGAACGAAGTGTCTCTACAAAGATCCATTGACGACTTCACTGACAACGGGATTGCTGCGAACCCGGATGAAAAGTTCTTCGTCGAAATCACTATTCTGCCATGGACCTTCGTCAAAGTTAAGGGACTAACTGAAAGCACTGTACTGAAATTACTCGTGCGTACCTCCTTCGATTGAACAATTTCTGGGGTTTGTTTCTTTTTTATTTTCTCATTTGCACAAATTCTTTGGTTGATTTCTAGGAAGACGTAAAAAGAGAAATAGAGAAGAAATTGAATACTTTTGTCATTTTGGGACATTTATCGCTACATTAAATTTCGGTTTTAATTTCTAACAATTTAAAAGTTCAATCGGGTGAAGTTTCTTGATAATAATTGACTTTGTTTTGCACAAAATAAAGCAGATCAGGCTCAATTTTTTTTCATTATGCTTTTCACTCTTCTTTTTTTTTTTTTTTTTTTTTTTTTTTTTTTTTTTTTTTTGTAGTTGTGAAGAAAAGCAAAATAGTTTCTATACTTGTTACTTTTTCTTATATGAAATGTGAACTGGTAAGTTTGAAATAGCAATTAACATCTTCTTCAAACGGTTAATTGGAATTCTTGGTGATGGTGGTTAGTTGTTAATTAAGGCTAACCAACAATTTACAATAATCACAACTGTATCATATCAACATATCCCCTAATCAATCTGTGCTTTATCAATTTCTCTTCAATCTGGATATTATTTACTCTTTAGTTGGTTATGCGTAAAGCTTTAAGGATAAAAAATAAACCCAGTTAAGTTTCTTTTATTTTTTTTTTTTTCAATTGTATTTTTTTCATGCCAATGGTATTTTCTTTTTTTTTTTTTTGGTTGCTGCAGAAAAAGTAATTGAAGAAATAAAAAATATAGAAAAGAAAAAAGATAGCAAGTTCAATAAAGCCAATTTAGTTTCTGGCATTTTAAACAATAAAAAAAATTATATTTATTTATTTTACTATATATTATATTGTTAGTGTTCTCTTGCTCCATTGAAAAAATTTCAATTATATTCTTTTACAGGAACTTAACTTTCCTTATTGTTTGTTTTTTACAAAAACCTTTCTAACATGGATAGCTCAAATAATATTTTTGAAGATAGACCTCCAATTGTGGATGAGAAGCAAGCTTATATTCCTGCCATAGGTATGGAGTTTGATACTTTGGATGGTGTATTTGAATTTTGGAAAGCCTACGGAAAAAAAAAAAAAAAAATGAGTTTTGGTGTGAGAAAAGAATATAGTAATAAGAACAGAAAAAATGGAATAATTATAAGTCATTTGTTTGTTTGTTATAAGGAAGGTCACAAGAAACGAAAGCAAAAATGTGTTGACATCACCCACCATAAAATTAGATGTGAGAACCGGTTGCAATTCGAGACTAAAAGTGTAGAAAAAGTGAAAAATATATAGTGAAAGAATCCATGGAAGAGCATAATCATAAATTACAATCTCCAGAAACTAGTCACATGCTAAAGTCACATAGAGAGCTTACTAGAGCTCATGCCTTAGTAATTGAATTGGCTTTTGATTTAGGATTTACTCCTAAAGCAACAAATGAGTTAATAAGCAGGGAAGGTGGTGGTAAGGCTAAACTTGGGTTTATTATTAAGGATTAAAAAACATACTTAAAATTTAGAAGAAAGAGAAACGTGGTCGCCAAGGAACTTGGAAGTGTTTTGACATATTTTGAGAAGCAAAACATGATTGATCCAAAATTTTATTATGCTCTACAACTTGACAGTGAGGACTTAGTCACTAATATTTTTTGGGCCAATGCTAAAACAGTTACTAATTATGATGTCTTTGGTGATATGGTAACTTTTGATACTACTTTTGGTACTAATAAAGAGTTTAGGCCATTAGGTGTATTTACTGGATATAACAATCATAGGCAAATAGTGATTTTTGGTGCTTCCCTTTATATAATGAGACTATTGAATCTTTCATATGGCTTTTTGAAACGTTTGTAAATGCACATAGTGGCAAAAAGCCTCAAACAATCTTTACTGAACAAGATGCAGCTATGGCAAGTGCATTAGAGATGGTGTGGCCAAAAGCATATCATGGATTATGCACTTGGCATCTTATGCAAAATGGAATCAAGCATCTGAGTTGTTACATAAAGAAAAAGTCACCATTTTTGGTAGAATTTAAAAGGTGTATGCATGAATATATAGAAGAGGAAGAATTTGATAATGAATGGAAAAAGCTACTAAGGATTATAATCTAAAAGAGAATAGTTGGTTGACTCGTATGTATGATTTAAGATAAAAATAGGCTAGGGCTTATGTGAAAGGTATTTTCACATAGGGCACTCGAAGCACACAAATTAGTGAAAGTTTAAATAGTGACTTGAAAGATCATTTGAAAAGTGATTTGAATATTTATGATTTTTTTAAACACTTTGATAGAGTGGTAGAAGAAAAACGATATAATAAATTAGGGGCAGAATTTTGAATGAGGCAAAATGTACCTTCCTTTGGTTTTTCTAAGTCTCCACTATTAATGTCACGTCCCGAGTCCGGGGACCCAGGGAGTGAGTGTAAAGCAAGCATAACATGACCACACATCACCGGATCAGAGCTAACGTACCAGTGGACCCACAGAACAAAACTGCTATATAACGGCCTAAAAACTGGACTTAAGGAGGGTACCTAATAGATTACCTGTGCAGCTATAAATATAATTCACATTATCTCTATCATCCAAACATTTCCATTCAACACAGGTAATCTAATGAAAGCATGAAACCATCCACTATTGGGAATTCTCTTTAAATATACAATTCAAGGCCTTAGGGCCATTACAACTTTAAAGGTAAACCAAAAGAAATATATATATACAATTCATGCTTTCCCTCTCAAGATACATTTATGAACATCAAAATGTCCCCTCAAGCTTAGGTAGCAACCGCCTTCCCTCTAAGTCCCTCTACTCGTCCTGTGTGGGTCCTGCAGGAAAATCTGTAGGGACGTGAGCACGAACGGCGTGTG
>JAVXUM010000001.1:33059930-33071203 GCA_035590655.1 Pouteria glomerata
ATGTCATTATGATTTGAATGTTTTAGTATTTACTTTTATGTGATGTATCATTGCTTTGCATTATATATATGCCATTAGATTGCATCGTGAGCACACGTGGTTAGTGCTCACGCCCCTACAGTTGACCCTGCAGGACCCACACAGGAGGACCAAGGTGCCACTTAGCTAGAGGGGGATTTGGTTATGCCATTAGGAGCTTTTATGGATTTTTGGTTACATTGTACTCATGTAATATAATTTTTGGAAAAATATTGTAAAGTTAAAAGTTTATTTTACATTTTGGTTTGTAATGGCCATAAGGCCTCTTTTGGTAGTATAGTTTTGGCATTGTAATGTAAATATAAAGTTAAAGTTTACAGTTGATTACTTTATTATGTTTCTAATAGGATTGAATGGATGTTAAAGAGTCCGGTTATGTGGCCCGTAGCTTAGATGCTTATAAATTTATGATTTTTGCTGCGTTAGTGTTTGGCAGCACATTTATAAATTGTTACAGGTTCAGGTTATAAAACCCTTAGAACCACGTATAAGAGGGGGAGTTTTTGTGGGTCCATTTCGTGACCGTTGTGTTTACTCTGATACGATGACCTTAGAATCATGTTATGTACGCTTATCACTCACTCCCTGGGTCCCCGGGCTCAGGGCGTGACAAACCATGTGCAATGGACAATTTTAAAATAATATTTATGAGGAAGCATACGAGTATTTTGAATTCTTAGCTAAAAATGTACAAACCTGAGATATTACGAGATCTCAAAACACCCAAGTTGTGAATATTACACCAAGCAGAGGTATGCACCAATTGAATGAAGTCAGTGACCTCAAGGCTAAACTAGCAACGATAACAAGGGAAATAGAGACCTTAAAAATTAAAAGGATACACCAGTAATTAAGGAGTATATAGTGAGTGTCTACTATCTTATGTGTGATAGTCAAGCACACAAGATAGATGACTGCCCTATTATCCTTATTTATAGAGAAGTTGTACAGAGCCAATAATTTAGTGAATTTTTTGTTAATGCAATTAATCAATTCCATCCACCATATCGTGACAAACTCAAAGGAGAAACCTATTCTCTGAAACTTATAATCTAAGTTGGAGGAATCATTCAAACTTTGGTTAAAGGAATGATAGGGCACCAATGCCTCAACAATTTCATGCTATCTCACATCCACCTATTCCACAAATTCTTATCTATAACCTTGGCCAATCTTAGAATGTGGGACCATAACTAGATCAACATTTTCCTCCAAACAAAAGGTTTATTAAAGAGACTCTTTAGCAATTTATGGCTACACTCCCCGCTAAAGCATGTCCAAATCCAGCAGCTCAAGCAAACCAAACTGAAAGATCTTCTAGTGCTCAAAACAATTTTGAGCAAGTACAAGCTATCACGATGCTTAGGAATTGTAAGGTTATAGACGAAACTATTCATCCTAAGGTAGCTGAACCTAAGAAAAAGTTAAAACCTAAGTGAATAACAGAGGTCAAATACAAATAGAAGAACAGATAAAGGTAGATGACAATAAAGAAGAACAGGACCAAACTGTGGAAAAGGGAAAAAAAAAAACAAAAAAAGAGAAAGAGTAGGAGAAAAAGAAGAAACAATAAGTTTTTTAAGAGATTACATTCCTAAACCTTTGTTCTCTCAATAATTTTTGAACGCAAGAAAAAAAGCCCAAGCAGCAGAAATATTAGAGGTATTTAACAAAGAAAAATCAATATCCCTCTAATTCATGTTGTTAAGCAAATCTCTTCATATGCTAAGTTTTTGATGGAATTATGTATAGTGAATTGGAAATTGAATGTAAAGAAAAAGGCCTTTCCATCAAGCAAGTTAGTACTATATTACAAAGTCGTACACCCCCTAAATATAAAGAAGCTAGTTGTCTAACTATACCATGTCATATAGAGGAATATTAAATTAGCTGAGCACTGCTTAATTTAGGAGCAAGTATGAGTTTGCTACCCTACTCAGTGTATGAGCAATTGGGCTTGGGAGAGATAAAACCTACTCGTGTGACTCTGCTATTTGCTAATAGACCAATAAGAGTACCACGACGGATAGTTAAGGATATATTGGTTCAAGTAAGGAATTTCTATTTTCCAATAGATTTCATTATACTGGATACACAACTGTTGACCAATCCATCCACACCAAACTAACACCTATTATATTAGTTAGATCATTCTTTGCAACTTCAAATGCACTTATTAATTGTAGGAATCGTTCAATGAAAATGTCTTTTGAAAATATTAAGTTTGAAACTAATAATATTCATGTAAGTAAACAACCAAAAGAACTGCCTGATATACATGAAGTAGATGTTATAGAAGCTATAGTGCAAGACTACATCGATCGTAAATTCATAGAGGATTCCCTAGAGAAAGCAATTTGCTTTAGTGAAGGAAATTTAAGCTTTACTACTCAAATGGTTGAAGTAAAAGTGATCTAGGATTGGTTAGAAGTATGCCCACTAATATTTGTTAGAAAACAGGTACCAATCTTTGAAAAACAAGGACATTTTTAAACAAAAGTGAGTAGTATTTTTTTTTAAACAAAGAGCATCCTTTTAGTATTTTTAGTGAGATGGTAGAAGAAATCATGAATATATTTATGAACAATTTCTCTATTTACAGTGATTCTTTTGAGCAGTGCTTAAAGAACCTTGATTTAGTTTTAGCTCGATGTAAAGAGAAAAATCTAGTTCTTAACTGGGAAAAATGTCACTTCATGGTAACTAAGGGAATAGTTTTGGGTCATATTGTTTCAAAAGATGGTATCCAATTGGATCAAGATAAAGTGGAACTAATTCAAAAACTTCCCATTCTACACTCTGTCAAAGATATTAGATCAATCTTGGGACATACAGACATACGGGAATCTATCGTTGGTTCATTCAATCATTCAATGAAATTTCAAAACCTTCATGTCAATTACTAACATAAGATGTTCCTTTTGAATAGCCATAATGTCTAGAAGCATTTGATAAACTTAAGAGTTTCCTAACAACAGCACTTATTTTTCAATCTCCTGAGTAATCACTTCCATTTGAGTTTATATGTAATGCAAGTAACTATGCCATTGGTACTATATTTATTATGCGAGAAAAACTCTTGATGATGCGCAACAAAATTTTATGGCAATTAAAAAAGAAATGTTAGCCGTTGTCTTTGCCCTTGAAAAGTTTCGCCCTTATCTCATTAGTTTAACAGTAATTGTATACACTGATCACTCTTCTCTAAAATATTTGTTAAGCAAACAAGAAGCTAAACTAAGGTTAATACGGTAGACATTGCTATTACAAGAATTTGACCTTGATATTAGAGATAAAAGGGGTCCCCAAAATGATGTTACTGATTATTTATCATATTTACCTTTAGAAGCATACTAAAAATATGAGATTCAAATAAATGATAGTTTTTTGGATAAGTAGTTATTTAAAGTTGTTACAATAACAGCTTCTAACCCCTATGGTAATATTGTAAATTATTTAGTCACTAGAAAGATCCCAAATGAATGGAGTGCTAGAGATAAGAAGAAATTCATGAGAAACGTTCAAGTTTTTTTTGGGATGATCCTTATTTAATATTACAGTCTGTCTAAATGTTGCCCAGATTAGTTAATTTAATGTTGCAGTCTAGAAGGAAAAATACCGGGCATAATTGAATTCTATCACTCCAAGCTTTTGGTGGCCATTTAGCTAAAATCCTTCAATGTGGATTTTATTGTCCCACTTTATTCAAAGATGTTCATCAATTTTGTACCACTTGTGATAGAAGCCAACGATTAGGGAGTTTGACTTATAGAAACATGATGCCTATTTCCTCTATTCTCGTATTAAAATTATTTGATTGTTGGGGAATTAACTTCAGGGGCCCCTTTAAAGTTTCATTTGATTTGAATACATATTAGTAGGGGTTAATTATGTTTCAAAATGGGTTGAAATAATAGCCACGAGAATAAATGATCACAAAGTCGTGCTTAAATTCCTCCATGAGAATATATTCTCACGTTTTGAGATGCCCTGAGCAATTATTAGTGATAGAGGAAAATATTTCTGTAATCGTCCAGTGGGAACACTCTTTCTCAAATATGGTGTGGTTCACAAAGTAGGCATACCATACCACCCACAAACAAGTGGCCAAGTAGAGCTTAATAATAGAAAAATCAAACAAATCCTTGAAAAAATAGTAAATTAAAACCACAAAGATTGGTCACTGTGATTAATTTACTCCCTAGGGGCATATCGCTCAGCTTGCAAAGCAATCTTAGGGATGTCTCCTTATGGATTGGTCCATGGAAAGCCATGCCACCTCCCTATTGAATTAGAACATAATGTATATTGGGCTATCAAACAATTCAACGATAATATTGACAAGGCTAGAACTGTAAGCTTTAGATTATAGAAATAGATGAATTGAGAAATGATGTATATGAAAATGCACAAATTTCAAAAGGAAAGATAAAAAAGTACACGATCAACATGTTGCTCGATGTTCAGTTCACGAAGGCCAAAATGTACTTTTTTATCATTCACGACTTCATCTTTTTTCCTGACAAATTACAATCTAAGTGAACCGGCCCATTCATCGTGAAAAGTGTTTCTGAACATGACACAATTGAAACAGAAAATATAAAGAATAAGAATCGATTCAAAGTAAATAGGCACCAGCTTAAATCGTATCTTGATAATTTTATTGGAGTTGTCGAGTGTTGGGATCTTTTAGATCCTCCACCATATGAGTGAATCACGATCAATTCATTTATACTAATTGTATAATATTATATTTTTGTCTATTTTTAAGTTTTAGATTTGACCTTAGAATTAAAGCTTGGTTGAAATTTTAGTTGGAATATTTTTTTTTTTACTGCGATATGGACACCCTAATGGGGTGGTTCAGACACCTCAACTTATTTTTAAAAAAAAAAAAAATTCTTTTCTCTGGTCCAGACACCTCGACTGTGTGGTCCAGACACTAGGTCACCCTTTAGTATTTTAAAAAAAAACCCTTTTTGTCGAGTGGTCTCGACACCTCTTCTCTGGTCTAAATGCAGTAACTTGACGACCAACCTTTAAACCTTCTAAATTTAAAATGTTTTTAAATGTCTTCAAAATTTCCACTGAATCTCTTCTAACTTGAGTTGAAATCTAATGAGGAATCTTCGTACCTAATTAACTTTAAGTCAAAATCAGTGGATTTTTGTACTACAATCCCCACCTCTTTCGGACTCGGTAAGTCTTATCCTTCATTTCAAGCCCTAAATTTACCCATTTTAGATTTAAGCCTTATAATTGATTTCAACAAATTCTAATATTCCTAAGTTTTGGGTACAAGTGAGTTTTTAATATTCCTTCTTGTCTTCTTTTACTTCATAGATTTGTTCCATTTTAACTTCTTTTGAGAGCTTCTACTCATAGCTTCAAGCTTGCTATCTTAATTTCTGTAAATCATCCAAGCTTCAGGTGTGCATCTCTGAAGCATAGATTGTGCCGTCTACAAATTTCAATTGTAATTGCTATTTTGTCAACCCAACTTTGTGGCCCACTAAAATGAAACTCCAACATGGAAGAGCTCACCCGAATGTGTGGTCTTACCCTAGACCCGATTGTGTAGTCTTGGTGTTGCCTTGGACCCTACTATGTGGTCCTATAGGCTTAATTAGATATTTCTTCAATTGAGTACCGGTTCTTATTTTTTTTCTAAATCAGTACCTAGTATCTTAGCTTTGCATAATTGCTAGTTGGGCAACTGAATTTGTGTGTACATAGGGGCTGCTACTTTTACACCAGTATCTTTTCTTTTTTGTATGTAGTGTGCTATGGGACCGAGAGTCAAGCACACTGCTAATAGGCAATTAGGCTCCACATCCTTTTTTGAGAATTGGTATTGGAAGAAATATGATGATATTTGGGTATACAAACCAGTTATGATTGAGCGATATTGGAAAATTGAACAGTTTAAAGGAGAAGAATTCTTTTTAGAACAAAATTTTGAAGGCCAACAGTGGCTAAACATTACAAAATTTCGCTCTAGATGTGCGGTGGACACTGTTCGGGAATTTTGCAAATATTAAAAAAGATTCTATAATTAAGAGAAGAGGATAGAAAAGAATTGTTAGTTAGGTTTGAAAGGTTGAAATAATTCTCACACCAGATGATTTTGCACAAGTCCTTTAGCTCCCTCGTGTTTCGAACCCAGAGTTCTTTTATCCCTCTAATGGTGCTCCACCATTACTCACTATTGCCACTGAGATCTTATTAGATGGTTAGGAATGGACTGAGGAGTTTAGGAAGTCAATTTCAACCTTGAATGACAAATACTAGTCTCTACACATATTTTCATGCATGAATCTGCTTCCACAAAATCGTAACCCAGATTGTAGTCCACTTTAGGCTAGATTGATCTATACTATTGAGACTGGGATGATTATTAATCTACCCTCCTACATCTGGCACCAAATTTTGTAGATGTTTGAGCATCGTGGAGCACAGACAAGTTTACCATTTGGGAGTACTCTCACTAAAATATTCAAGAGAAAGGGTGCCAAGATTTCTAATGATATGCTTATATCCATGGGACTACAACCTTTTAATTATACCTCCTATTCAAAACCCCAGGGCCATTTAGCTTGAATTAAAAAAAGAAAGACTGAAGCATCTCACATGAAAACAGTAGTAGTTCATATACTCAAGAAAAGGAAGAAGAAAAAAAAATGTCCAATGCTGATTTAGTTGATATACCCGAAGATACTTAGGCTTCAGTGGGAGCTTTAGCCGAGAGGATGTACCACCCAGAGTAGAATGAGGAAGATACCATGCAAAGCATCCTTCAACTGCAAAAGACTCAGCAAGAGCATAGTTGTATTCTTTAGAGCATTTTGGGTCATCTCCAGATAACTCATCACCCTTTTCCTCCCCCACACTGATTTGAACATTTTCTTTTGTTTCCATTTTGGGATCCTTTAGTTGTTTTGTGAGTTTGGGAATTTAACCTAATATCTAATTTTGTAATCTTTTATTTTTTTAGTTTTGGGCCTAGATTATACAGTTCACTTTTAATTATGCCATATGAATCTCATAGTTTGTTTATGCCATGTGTTATGTTCATTTTTGCTTGCTTCATTTCTTTTTACTTTCTATTTGCTTCATGGTTGGTAACATTTTATTAAATAATTTATTACATTTACTTTGAGCTTAATGATAAGAACATGATCATCATCACTAACAAATTAGAGCATTTATCTAAAAATCAAAAGTGAGTAATTAATTTAAATAGTTATGAGCAAGAAAGGGAGATTTTTATTGATATTTGCAGTGGTGAAAGTGAATTTGACAGTTCTGAATTTATATTAGATGAGTGGCCTGATAACTCTTTTGAGGAGGGCATTCCCTTACCCCTTCCATTCCAATATTCCTTTTTATTTTTAATCGCACCACATCAATTTTTTAAAAGACAAAAGTAGGATGAGGTTGACTTAGAAATTTTACTAAGAATGGAATGGGCAGAAGTAGATATAGCTATTAAGTGGCTTAATGCCCCTACTTTAAACACTGACATTGACTCCACCATAGCACCTGAGGATATTTCTGACTGTGATGATATGCCACCTCTAGAAGATATTTCCACTCCTAACACTAATGATAACATGGATGATAATAATGACTCTCACCATACCCCTGACATTGATGATGATGAGGATTCTGAGGATGATTCTCTCCTTACTTTTGATTTTGATAATGAGACTATTAAACCATTAGAAGTCCCTTCTGATGTTATGATGAAATGTTTTGATGAGTATTGTGCTGACATAAGGAAATATCCAACTTTTTTCCATTTCCATTCTTATTTTCTTCTTTGTACCTTCTCTTTTTATAATCATGCATGCATTTAGTTGGGGAAAGAATGTAACACACATACCTAGTTCTTACACGATTTTTATCTTGCATCATTCACCCACATATACTCTTTTTCCTGCTGACTACTCTAAAAAATTAGAGAGGCTTATACTCTCAAGTGGAAGAGATCAGTTGTAGTTTAGAAAGCTGAGTTCCCAAGTCAGTTCCTCAGGGAGCTTTACTTGATTTCAAATCAAGGGTTTGGTCTTTTTCTTTTTTAAACTTGTTTTAGAAAACTAGCAAAGAATTGTTCGAAACCACAAATTCTTTTTGTTGTATTTTGCTTCCAATTTTTAATTGAAAGAAAGTAGAAAAGCTGAAAAGCAATTGATAATTGAAATAAAACTTTGAGAATGGATTGTAAATCCTGACTTCTCACCAATTCAGTGGTAATGTGGCATAGGACTTCTTGAACTCACACAACACAATGGACTTCACAATGTCCAAGCAATAGTTTAAACAATTCCTTTTGAATATACTAGGACACGGAAACATACAATTGGAATGTAGGTTATATCACAAGTGATTCGATTTCTAAAGAAATTGGTTAAGGTTTTGGTTTAGAAATGGAGTTCACACTTCTTACCGGGACATTGAACTAGAATATTGGTTATTAATGGATTCTCAAAAATCAAACGTCAATTTTGACACAGGTAAAAGATTACAAAAGAGTCACCTAACCATTGTGAAAATTCTACTTTCACAACTTTAGATTTTACTTGAAGATCATGCTTTCGTGAATTCAAGAATCCATGTCCAACATCACCACCTTCAATGGCTTGAAGATAATAAAATAGTTTAGCCTAGCATGACTAATGACAAAATACAAATCAACATCCCAAAATAAAGCATAAAAGAGTAATAAAAAGTAGACTAAAGAAAACAAACCTTAAAATTAAAAAGCAATAAGGCAATGTACTTATAAGAATCAAGAACTTAAACCCTAAAAGGAAATTGACTCAAGCTCTCTCTAAGTACTCTTAGAATAATGTTCAAAAGTCCCCTTAATCCGTCAGAGATCACGTATTTGTACATGGCCTTAAGTGGGGGTAAAATGGTCATATTACAGGAATAAAGAAAGTCAAAAGTCACACTCAGTAGGGTGCTCATGCCTAGGTGGGTGGCCATGTCACTGTTCTACCAAGTGTTTGATGAAGTCCCTAACAAAAATGATCAAAATCTTATCTCGGTGGGCACCCGCCTGATTCAAGGTGGGGCGCCCATGGTTGGTGCCCACTAGTTGTTTGATTAAAGTCCTAAGAAAGCCCTCAAATTTTGGTTCTCGGTGGGCGCCCACCTGATTTAGGGTAGGGGGCTTGAGCCTCAGTGGGGCACTCATGGATGGGTAGGGTATCCGAGTTGCTCTCTTCAACTTCATTTTTAGCTCTCATCAAGTACAGCCCGTATTTCTTTCATTCTTTGTCATGTTAAACCTCCCAACTTACATAATTCAACAAATGTGTCAATATCATGATAATAACAAGGACTTACTGAAATAAAATATCAATCAAACAGCTGTATAATCATGATAAGATAGCATAAATGGCTCTCAGTCACACCCCCCAACCAAGACATTGCTAGTCCCTAGCGATACATGCAATTAAACCATGGAAGGTAGAACAAATGTGAAGGGGAACACCCAATGATGTAACCTCTTATTCAAAAGAAAGTAAAATAAAATCTAAACTAATGTGATGTCCATTTTCGTAGGAGAGACATGACCACACTTAGCACGTGAGGTCAGCCCTTTAAACCCCTAGGTTCCCCTTAGTGGACAAATAAGGTCTCATAAGGGTTTGTAGTGATGCTACCCATAAACATCTATGGTTTAGTTTCAAGTGACAAAGAATGATTAAGATCAAAAGTGAATCAAGTACACGCCCAACAAGTCACAAAGCGCAAATTTCATGTGTGAGTCCCAAGTGCCAAGCGTAAAAGTATAAATCATTAAGCAAGAAGTACATGAGTACCTAGGTGTTTTTTTTTTCATTCCACAAAGGTTGCAAGAGCATAAATGAGACTAGGTTTTGACTTCAAATCCTTACAAGGCATATCACTCATAGAAAGAAATTCACTCATTAAGGGTTCACACATACCTATTAGCAAATGATGCTATCCTAGTTGCACATAACCCCATAAATAAGTGAGTGAACTGAATTGAAGTTCAAAGTGGACAGCTCGTAAAAATGTTCCAATGCATGTGCAAAAGATTACACCACAACCTACACAAGACCACTACATACACAATACAAGCGTCGCTTGCTTAGAATCCACTAGGTCTTTATTTCGGTTGTAACTTGGCTAACGGTAATGGTTAACAACGGATGATGAAAATCAAAGCACAAGTCTTGAGATAAGAATGTTCAAGTGGACACAAGTCCCAATTTACCCAATTCTTTGCTAACGCCAACAAAAATCCAAACAAGAAGCTTATTGCTACTAAATACTACTCTTAGGACAATTACACAATTACAAACGTTGCTAACAATGTACAAGTCCCCTAATTACATAAACAAATGAATGAATTTTTTTTTTTTAATAATGAACTATATAACACAGGAATTCTCATCGCAACATTCTTTTTCATGTTATTCTCAAAAGCTTACATTCTCAACCCAAATTCACAACTTAGACATTGAGGCACTTTCACAACCTAAGATATGTAAGGGTGAGGCTTATATTGTGTGAATGGGTGCAAAGGATAATAAATGAGGTGAAATCAAGAAAAAAAAATCAAAAACTTAATAAAAAGGCTTCAAGTTGGTTTCTGGGGCAATTTTTATCAGGGAAGGATAAAGAGGCCCAAAAATAACAAAGATGGCCTAACATCATGCTCAGAGCTTGGAACAATTCATGGTGTGCCAAGTGAAACTCATGCAAGTATGTGTGATGCAATTGAAGCATTGAAAACCAAAATGAAAAACAACAGAGCTATGGTTATGTGTAACCCCTCAAGCAAAGAATAATAGGCTCAAAAGCTTACCATTAAGGGGTATAAGTTTCCACCTAGTCCAAGAATGCTCAATTAATCAATGGTATATAAAATTCACACCTAAGCACCTTCGCTCAACACGTTGATTGTCAAGACTACACCGGAACATGACACATTCAACTTTTGAGCCAAACTTCCTATTGCAACTTAGACAAGGTTCCCTCATCACTTGCTCACTCAAGGTCGCCATCAACCAAACCACAATCCTAAGCTAAAATGATTTTTTTTAGGCTATCATAATCATCCATTGTCATGCGAACTCTACCCCCCAACCTGAACCAAACATTGTCCTTAATGTGAACGACCGCCTCGAAAATATGCAGTGAAAATAACCCCCAAGTGTAAGGGCGTGCGGTGTAGTTTTACCTAGTGAATTCAG
>JAVXUM010000001.1:33146568-33161147 GCA_035590655.1 Pouteria glomerata
TCTGTCATATGTTTTGTCTATAATATATATATATATATATAATGGGCCTATGTAGTAAAAAAATAAAATAGTTTGATGAAAATTGTAGGTTTGTAATTCTTGTAGTAAAGTAAAAAATAAATAATTTTTAAAATTTTTTAATAATTTTTAAAACTATAAACAAAGCTTATTAGTAATGAATCTTTGGTATGTACTGTAAAAATTGAATTGTATATATACAAGTAGTGTAAATATAATTAATTCATTTGAAAACATATATGTCAAACTAAGTTAAGAGAAAACAATATTATGAGACCTAACAAGAGATTTGAAAATTTTGAACTAAGCAATAACGCATAAAATAAAAAAGATAATATAAGAGAAAAATGAAGAAACTTTCTTTATCAACATGTTATAAAATACTAATCGAATTATCTACAAATTACACGTACAAATTCTTTCGCTAATCTTATTCAAATCACTTGATTAACTTACAAGCGTATTTTCTGCATCACACAGAAAGTAAAAAAAGAATAATAAGAAACAAGTAAAAGAACATTTAAACTCTCAAGAATAAAACTCTGTCTCTAGATTTCTATAATATGTCATTCACTCTATGTATCATTAAAGTTGGGCATATATATATAGAGTTACAAAACCTTACCCTAATTTAACAAAATAGGAAACAAAATACATCCAGAAGATACATGGTTTAAACCTTCGTCTATTCACTTCCTGCCTGCAAACCTTATTGGAACCGATTCTGGGCCGAATAATACGTTGGGTGCATATACAAGCTCTGAGCGGGCTCTCCGTGGTCCTTTGTGTAACCACCCACTCCCTGCATCCTGCTTACAAGGCGTATTGAATTTTTTCGTGTTAACTCAACTGGATCTTATTTCAACTAGGATTATATTCTGACTTGATTTGAAAATTTGCATTCTTTTGTAATTTGGCAAATTGGAGAATTCTTTATTATTGGAAATTGTCTTTATGTCCACAGCTTAGGAAATTCTTTAGCTTTTCATATTTAACTTAAGATTGTATATGAATTTGTCATATTTAGATTTTACAATCTCTCTTTTGGTAATTTCATATCAAAACTTAAGTTAAAATTTTATTAATTCTTCTAATAATTCTGCAAACACTTGAAACACACATATTAAGATACTATGTGGTATAATAATAACAAAAATAATGTGACATAAAAATAACATAGATATCATAGAAAGAAAAAACATCCACATGATAGTCGTATCAAGTTTGAATAGTCAAATAGAAATACAATTATTGCAAACCCAAATTTACTTCTCCCTTTTTGATATGGAAATGACAAGCTCTCAAAATAAAAGGGAAATAAACAAAACAAGGCATAATCAATCAACAACATAATTTATCAAAAGAATCCATTAGTGTCACTATATTCACTGCCACCACCAGTATCACCACATCCAAATGTCCTACCGTCAATCCCTGTATGATCAGCATCATTATCATTATCATCTTGATTAAGCTCATCTTAGAAAGCACTAAAATTATCTATCTACTGGTGCAAGAACTAGAAGTTGGTGGTGCACAACTCTGTCAGGCTCTAAATGTTTCCCATCCTCTCTCCCAGAATAGTCTAATCATGCACATGTTCTCAACTTCCCTCTTAAAGCAAAGCAGAGATAGGGATATAAAATATATAGTGTATGGGCGGGTACTACGGCCAGACTCAGTAGCATCAAAATTATTCATTGTATCATCTACAACTTACCTAACTAACTTGCGTGCAGTAAGGTTGGTAATGGGTGTGGGTTGTGATGCGAGTCCAGAGAAAGGTAATTCAATTTGATTTGCCTAAATGATTTTGGTGACTAAGACACTAAAGGACAATGAATCCTTGGAATGTTACAATTGTTAGGCAGTCATCATGAGGTGAAAAATGAAGAGTGCAATATCAAACTTAAGACCCATGAGAATGGCATACATGACCTGACCACGACGAAGGATGACATTGGAATAGTGTGAGGTGGGGTCAATGGATGCAGAAACAAAGAGCTTAAGCATACGATTGTCTATTTTAAGGTGGCCATGAACATAGGTCTCTTTTTTCTATGGTGAAGAGCCAGTGACGACACTAAAAATATTTGTCAACTCTTTTTTTATTGGAGAGACTTCATCTTGTGTGGGGTAAAAAAGGGTGAGTCTCTTCTTAGAACTGGGATGGTCAATGCCTACAATGGATGTAACGATGTCTAGAGTAACAACGATGTGGACACGATTAACAAGTGTTTTGAAAATGGCATTTTTAAAATCAATTTCATTGAAGTTGGCATAAAATTCCTAAACCAATTTAACAGGCATAGATGTAAAAATGTTTGTGATTAGCTCCTAATCCAACTGAGCAAATAGTAAGCAGATCGATGGAAAATCATTTAGATCTATTTTTCTTTCAAGCAAAATTGGCCTTTTTGAAAACAAACTTCTATACTTGGTTTGGTTTATAAAACGATTGCTAGATGAAGATGAGAGAAAGTTTCTAGTCTTTTTTGGCATTTTGGTAGAAAACAAACTAGTAGTGACACAAAATATGCAGCTGGCTAAGGTCTAGAACAAAATATTGTAGTAAATATAGACAAGGGGCTCACCTAGAATGCATGCATGCATGCAGAGAATAGGCGAGGAGGAAGTTAGATGGTCACGGATGCAAATATGGGCCTTGTGCAAATGACGATTGGTGCTGTACATCCGTCTTATATAAACTGGGTTGCACCTCGTGCTCTTAGCGTGCTCGGCTCGCGACATACGCGATGGGGTACGCTCCCAGTGTCTTTCTTACGAGGCTTTCAGGAAAAATTTATAAGGTTCCATTGTGCATAAAAAAAATGTATTTTACATATTCATTAAATTGCTTCAAAGAAATTTTAATTTTCTTTTTTCAAAACACGTAAATCTATCACTTAATCTGTATAAATTTAAATGAATAAAATTTCATATTTTCAAATAAATAACTAAGATTGCGTCATGAGGTGAATTAAGGCATAAGATTGAAAGAAAATACTTGTACTCGTGTGAAGTTATAGCCAAACTAAACATATATGCTCCCCCTCAAGCATATCGTAGGATCAATAAATTAATATTGATGCACGAATAAATTGGGAGCCACTTTTCTTTTATTTTTCTTCTTCTCATATAACCCTTTCAAGGTCTTAGCGGTCTTCACACATTTCTGAGTAGGTAGCTCTTCTTTTAACAATCTATGAGTTATTAAAGGGCTTCTCACTGTTCCCATCAGTAGCTCTTTTCAGGACAGGATTTTTTTTTTTGGTAAGCTCGTCAATATTTTTAAACACATCAAATAGTAATTCATGACCCATAGATAAGAAGATAGAAAGGTATATACATAATTAGTCAAGTGTAAAAGGAAACACATCAACATTATGACAAAATTCACCAAAATACTTCTTTTTAATTTATATTGAAGTACAAATTTTTAATTCTTTACAATTTATTAGATTGAATGATTTGACATTCATGTAAAGAGATAGAAGTCATAAAATATTTTCAAGTCAAATAATGAACTTCTAACTTTCTTATAATTTTGAAAAATTAATGATGTGCACAGACCAAAAACTTCTTAAGAGATTCAAAGCAAAGAGCATCTAAGGGTTTAGTAGATAAGTCAACCAGTTGATTTTTAGTTTGCACATGCTATAAGGTAATTACATTTTCTTCAATCAACTCTTTGATGAAATGACACCTAATGTCTATATATTTGGTGCAAGAATGCAAAAGAGGATTTTTAGAAATACTAATGGCACTCATGTTGTCATAAAATAATATAATAGTGTCCTGTTCCAATCCATAGTCAGAAGCATTTGCTTCATCTAGATGAGTTAGGTGCAACGACTTTTAGTGGCAACATATTTAGCCTCTATGGTGGACAAAGATGTAAAATTTTGTTTCTTATTATGTCATGTGACTAAATTATTATTGATGTAAAAGCATCTGCCAAAAGTGCTCCTACGATTATCTATACTTTTTGCCCAATCGGTGTCAAAGTATTCTGTAAGATCAAGATTAGTGTCACAAGTGAACCAAATCTCAAAATCTGCCACTGACATATTTTATAATTCTTTTAACTACATGTAAGTGTGACTCTTTAGGGTCAAATTAATATCTAGCATACCCACCTACGCTAAATGTAAAGTTAGGTCTACTAAATGTAAGATACAACAAGCTTCCTATCATACTCCTATACATGGTCTAGTCAACACTTTTTCCACTTGATTGCTTATGAAATTTAGTGCTTGTGTTCATAGGAGTTCTAACATGTTTAATATTAGAGAGACTAAACCTTTTTACTAAATCTCTAGTATATTTGAATTGGGAAATAAAAATTATTTCATTTTTCTATTTAGCTTAAATACTTAAGAAATTGATTAATTCACCCATCATGCTCATTTCAAACTCTGTAAACATTAATTTTTCAAAATTAACAGCATATTTTCCTATGTAGATCCATACACAATATTATCAACATAAATTTGTGCAATTAAAATGTACTTAAAATTAGTGCGAATAAATAAAATTTTGTCTACACTCTCATGAACAAAACCAGACTTAAGTAAAGTGAGTCTCTCATACAAAACGCGTGGTGCTTGTTTTAAACCATAAAGAGTCTTTTTCAGTTTAAACACATGATTAGAAAATTTCAATCCTCAAAACTTTTGGATTGCTTTACATAGTCTTTTTCTTGAAGAACGCCATTAAAAAATGCACTCTTGACATTCATTTGATATAATTTAAATTTCAAGTAACATGTAATGATCAAAAACAATCTAATAGATTTAAGTCGAGCAACTAGAACAAAAGTCTCATAAAAGTCAACACCCTCTATCTGAGTGTAACCTTGAGCAACAAGTCTTGCCTTATTTTTAATGACATTTCCAAAACTCATCATTTTTATTTTTAAATATCCATTTAGTTCTAATTATATTAGTGTGAGTAAGTCAAGGCACTAAGGTCCATACTTCATTAATAACAAATTGATTTAGTCTTCATGCATAGCATTCACTCAATTATCATCAAGTAAAGCTTCTTTAACATTTAAATTACTTTATTCCTTAATTGCCTACATATTTTCATTTTATCAGTTACCTCTTCAATGACTTGACTGACTGGGTGATTCAACTTCAATCTAGAAGAGGGCTCCAACTGCTTAGGCGTATCTACAACATCGACGATCTTTTTTTTTTTTTTTTCTTAGCTCAACATTCTCTTCTTCAATTTTCTTGCTTCTTTCATTAGTTTCTTCCATTAGGTCATCGTCTTTTTCATCGTGTTAAAAAAAAGTGGAATCAATATGATCATCAAAAATAACAAATGCATTTAATCATTGAAAAAGTTTTTAGATTATAAACACAAAGTACATGACTAGTAGTAGGGTAGCTTAAGAAGATTTCTTCATCGTTTCAGGAGTAAAATTTTTCAAGATTTTCTTTATCCTTAAGGATAAAACACTTATTCTCAAAAATTCAAAAATACTTAACATTAGCCTTCTTACCGCTCTACAGCTAACGAGGTATTTTTAATGTACCAGGACGAAGATACATCTTATTAACTATGTAACATGCAATGTGTATAGCTTCGACCCAAATTTTCTTTGGTAATTGCTTTCCATGTAGCATTGAATATGTTATCTCTTGTAGAACTTTGTTCCTTCTCTGCACGACTCTATTTTGCTGGAGAGTTTTTGAAGTTGAAAACTCATGCTTTTCATTTTCATCACAAAAATCAGCATGCTTCTAGTTCTCAAACTCTCTTTTATGGTTAGTTTTGATTTTTGTGATACATCCAATCACGCCCTGCTTTTCTTACTATAGCCTGAAATACAATGACTTGAAAGTTTCAAAAGTATTAGATTTTTCACATAGAAAATTAACCCAAGCAAATCTAGTGAAGTCATCTACAGTAATAAAAATATACTGCCTACCACCAAGACTCTTAGGGCGTGTGGGTCCCATTAAATTCATGCGAACAAGTTTTAGAGGTTCTGAAATTCTAATTGATTTTATCTTTTTATGTGTAATCCTGACTTACTTTCCTAATTGGCACGAACCACACGCGCTATTTTTATGCTTTTCTAGTTTGGGTATACCCTGGATGAGTTCAGACTTTGACAGTTTATGTCAATTTTTATAGTTCACGTGCCTAAGTCTCTGGTGCCATAATTCTGTCTCATCTATAGTGACAAAATTACAAATAAATCCTTTCGAATTTGCTACCCTATAGCAATTATCAGAAGTGCAAACACGATGCAAGACTGGTTGTCATTTTTTATTAAAAATATTATATCTGATTTTAGAAAATTAGACAATATGGTCGGCATCACACAATTGATTTATGCTAATTAGCTTTACCTTAAGTTCCTCAACATATAAAATATTTTTTAAGCATTTACAAATAGCTACGTAATCTCACATTCTCCTTTTACTTGTGATGCGCTATCATCACCAAAGGCCATCTTACCACCTTAATAAGATTCAAATTTTGAAAATAGTGATTTATTACTACACATGGTTTAAAGATTCACTGTCAAGATGCCACATATTTGAATTCAAGGCTTTAAGGGCTTTTTGTGGAATTAAACAATTTAAATTAAATTTACGAACCCATATGGCCCTGGTTTCAAAAAAATTTGTCTTGACAGGGTTTTCATATGTCTTTGATTTTGATTATTATTTGAATTCTTTTGCTTAAAAAATTTTTTATTTTTGAAAAAATTAATTTTTTTGATTTTTGAAAAGGATGTAGATTTTGAAAAGTTTTTTTTGAATAAAATTTGAAAGAATTTGAAACCTATTTGTCACAAGAACTCTAGGATTAGGATTTTTGAAAAAATTTTTTTACATAATTCAAAAAGAGCCCATAAATTTTGTGATAGTTGGGGCAGATATGACATTTGATACTGCAATGGTGATATATAAGTACAAAGAGTTCGAGTTTAGTAAAGTGTGTACCTTTCACTATGGGAGGAGAATACTATTAAGACTTGAATTTAGGAATACTCTTCTTTAGTGGTGCTGTTTGTTTTCAAGTAGTCTTTTGAGCTGTAGCTAATTTTGGAAAAGTTTTTGGGGCTTTTAGAGGGATTGATGATGATGTAATTGTGTTCTTTTCTCTAGTGTAGCCTAGGCAATATTTTTCTCCATGTGGCCTTTAGTTGCTTTAAATTTCTTTAAGCATGTTTGAACTGTAATTCATCTTCTTAATCTTTTTTTCACCTTGTTTTGTCTTGTCTTTCAACTCCTTTACATTGGCTTATAGTTCTCTAATGGCTTTTTTTAGTTCTTCAATTCTTTTATTCTTCTCCTCCAACTTTGTTTTAAATTTTTCTGTACTCCGAGATTGCAAAGATTTGTCAAATTCTAAAATAGATAACTTACTTATGAGTTTTTCATTCTCAGTGTTTAGAGCATTTCTTTCATCTCTTAGCAAGGTGTTCCTTTTATGTTGAGCTTTTCTTTGTTTCTTTAGATCATAACATTCTACGAAGCGTGTATTGTATGCTTTTTGAAGATCTCTAAAGTCATTATCAGTATCTTCACCCTCATGGTTTAATATTTTAGTTTTGCTTTGAGCTCTAGAAGATGTTTCTGTAGAGAAAATGTGAGAGGCTAAAAATACAATAAAATTATCTTCATTATTAGAAGAGTCTGATGTGGAGGATTCATCTGAGTCGGAGTCATCATCAAGTGTAGCATTCATCACTTTAGCTTGTTTTTGTTTCTTCTTCTTGTATGCACAATCTATAGTAAAGTGACTATCCATGACATTTAAAGCACTATTTTTTTTTCTTATCTTATTCTTTGTCATTATTCTTGGATTTCTTACCTTTATCTTTGGACCTTGACTCATTATTATTTTTGTCAAACATTGACTTTCTTTCTGCACATATTTTATGATTTTTTTTGCCATAAGAGCCAATTCTTTATCAGATTCACCATTTTTATCTTTCTTTTCCACAATCTTGAGAGCAATACCCTTTAAGGCCTTTCAAGATTTAAGCATATTTTTCTTAAAGGCTTGTAATAATCCTATGAGATCCTCAATCTTCATACAGTCTACTTTCTTGACTTTTTCAATGATGGGAACTTTAGAATTAAAAGTACCAGAAAAAGATCGTAATATTTTACATACCATTTTGTATTCAGGAATAGGCTCTCTAAGACTGTGGCAAGTATTAACAACATGACTCAATCAGACATAGAAATTATCAAACTTCTTATCTTCACTCATTCTTAAGCTTTCAAATTCAGTAGTGAGTTTTTGACGTTTAGAGGTTTTAACTTGAGTATTACCTTCGTGCATGTTCTCAAAGATCATCCAGGCTTTCTTGCACTGGTGTAATTTGAAATATGGTAGAACTCGTTTGGACATACAGCAGCAAAAATGGCACTCAAGGCCTTAAAGTTCCACTCTGAACTTTCTTACTCAACTTTCGACCATGTCAGAATGCGCTTAGGTTCTATGTAACCATTGACTTCGTGAGTTGGCTCTTCCCATCCTTGAACCATCGAAGTTCAGACTTTATAATTCAAAGATAACAGATGAGCTTACATTTAAACCTTCTAGAATAAATAATTAGTGTCGTCAAACCATGGGGGTCTGAAACTCGAACTTATTTCATGCAGTGGATCCATTGATTTGGATTAAGATCTTCACTCAATAATATAGAGTGACCTATACTAATACTAATTGAAAAGTCTAACCCAAGCCATCATACACAATGTAAAGAAGATAACACTAGAGAATAATGAGAAAACCTTCTAACAGGGAGAAAAGTATCTATTACAAATCCCACTATCAACGAGTTATAAGACACTAATCAAATTCTGTACGAATTACTTGCACAAATTCTTTCGCTAATCTTGCTTGAATCACTCGACTAGCCCTATAAATAGGCTTTTTACATCAACAGAAAGTAAAGAAAGAACAATGAATAGGTAGAGAGAATATTTAAGCTCTAAAGAATAAACTCTCTTTCTAGGTTTTTATAATATGTCTCCCGTTATTCTATGTATCATTAAAACTGGGTACATTTATATAAAGTTACAAAAGATTGCCCCAATCTAACGAAATAGGAAACAAAATACATCTGGAAGATATATGGCTCGAATCCTCATGCATCCATTCTCCTTCTTGTGGACCTTATTGAAAACTGTTTTGGGCCAAATAATACGTTGGGCACACTCGCAAGCTCCCAATGGGCCTTTGGTTTAGCCTCGCGCTCCCTGCGCCTATTTGCAAGGTGTACTGGATTTTTTCGTATCAGCTTAACCATATCCTATTTCAACTAGGATTGTACTCAGACTTGATTTGAAAATTTGCATTCTTTTGTAATTTGGCCAACTGAAGAATTCTTCATTACTGCAAATTATTTTTATGTCCATAATTTAAGAAAATTTTCAACTTTCCATTTTTAACTTAAGATTGTATATAAATTTGTCACATTTAGACTTTGTAAGATTTATTTTTGTATCTTCTAATACTTTTACATTATTAGTGTCTTAAGGAAATTATTTAAACTAATTTAAAATTGACAAACTTGGAACCAATAAAAATTGTAATTTTATATTTTTTAGTAAGCAAAACACTTAAATTGAATTTAAATAGTTTGACAGATGCTTTAAAAATAATAGAATTAGAATGTTATGGAAATCATTCAAAACTAAGTTTGGAAAATAATTCTAAAAATGTAAATTTTTGATGACATACGACACCTAATCAGACAATTAAAATAATCATAAAAATTTAATTCTAATTTTAACACTTCATTTTTTTAACATTATTAAATTTAAAATTATAAAAAAAATAAATTAATGTCACAATATATATTTTGCTATTTATATGTATTACATATGCCACAACTGAATTTAAACATCCACTCCGTGGGTTAGCAAATAAAGGAAATCAGAAAAAGTTGTCAAAATAGTTTACTTGCAATAGCATTTTTACAATTAAATACATCTTAATGAAACTCCATCAACATTTAACTTTAACCAACTGTTTGGGTTACAATATATAATATTTTTATGTGGTTCGATGTTCACATGAGAGAAAATTCACTAAACGTATCAAATTTGAAAAAATTACAAAAGAATTTCACATAAATTCTTAAACTCTCTCCGTATTTTCTCTCTTCTTCCTCAATGGTTTTCTTTATTTTGGCCACCACGCTTCTTTGTTGCTATCTTGCTCTCAATTAATACAAACAAATAATTAAGAAGGATTGATGAAGCCACTTGTTGCCTCTTCATCTTCTCACCCATGTGGGTGGATCAAACCCGGCATAAAAGACATTATTTCTTCAAAGTTACTTCCATCTACTACACTTACCGAGCCAAGTAAAATCAGATAAGTCACCAAATTTAAGTACTATTACAAAAATTAACCCATACAGCAATAATTAACCAAATAACTTGAACCAAACAAATGATTCAGACACTCACAACAAGGATGATTAATTACAACATATGCATTTAGACCAATAGAAACACCACGCACACTTCTTACATGATCATTGGTAGAAATTTCTTCTTCCAAGATTTCCAAATCAAAACAGGGCATTAATAAATGACTATCAAATAAAGCCACCAACTAACTTTTTACTTGTCTCTGGGGATTTTATAAAGCTACCAAATAGTTATAAAGTTTCAACTCAGGAGGAGACATAAAGTATACCTTTGTCGACAAGAGAATCCGAGCCCTCCCAATTGTTATATCAAATTTTTATATATTCTTTTGTTTCAAAACCCAATTGAAATTAGTAGCAACAAATCTCCAATGGCAGCAGATAGCTTTCCAAATAGGAGAACAATAGTGAGGTTTAGCTTTCACAACTTTTGTATTTACTACATTATTCAAGAACTATATTCCAATAAAAAAAAGGCGAAAATAGAATTGGAGTTCAAAATAGACCAAGTCAGCTTAGCATACATGGACAACATTACATCTTTCAATTATCTAATCCCTAGATCCCTATCTTTTATAGGTTTTGAAATCTTCCTTAGTTTGCCTAGTGACTCTTTCACTTATTACTTTTGTCACGCCTTGAATTTTTATAACTCGAAAATATGTACTAATCATATATAATCATAATTCAAGATTCAACGTATGATATCTAGAACAAAAGTGAATATTATAATATAAACAAATGTACAACCCCAGCCTTTAGCTGGGCAATCAAGCTCTATATGCAAACTAAACTTAACCCAATCCAAAAACCAAACCTCAAACCAAATTTAGATCATTACAACTACCCTCACCCCCAAAAATATTGAATAAATGCATCTTTAACTAATTTTAATGCACAAGTTTCAGGCTTGAGAACAGAAAGAATATGAATAGGTATAGAGGAAATGACAGATTCGATTAAAGTAACTTTGCACCTATTGATAAAAACTTTCCTTTCCTTTGAGAATAGTTATTTTTTTCTCTAAACTCCAAAGATCTCTGATTAATCCATTTTTTCTCTCTCTAAACTCACATTATGCAATCTGTCTCTTAAAAACCTTTCAAAAAAAGAACATATATATTTATTAAAAAAAATATCATTATTGGCGAGATTGTGGGTCTCACTAGCTATGAGCACTTTCAAATATTTAATATTTTGGTAGAACATTTTTTTCAATATATATATATAACGGCATCATATATAATTGTTAATTATGCATTTATCGAGTGCCAATCTTTGTTCATATATGCATGCAGAAGCTATTTTAAGTGCCAGAAGAAGAACTGTAGGGCAAAGAAGCGGGTTGAGTGGTCTTCCGCCTCCTCAGAGCAGTCAGAGCCCCCCACACTTCGAGTTGTTTATGATGGGGTCCACACCCATGTCAACTCATTCACCACAAAATACTCCTCACAACAGGATCAACCTTCCACATCGGCAGTCCCAAATGCTTATAACTTATTTACACAAGTTTTTGAAGATCAAACAACTTATCCAAGGCATGCGTGATATATATATATATATATAGCTAAAAATTACATGCTATGTTTAACCTTTTCTAGATGCATGATATGTAAACTCCAAAGATCTCTAATTAATTCATCTTTTTTTTTTTTTTATCCTCTCTAAACTCACATTGTGCAATCTCTCTCTCTTGAAAACTTTTCAAAAGAAGAAGATATATATTCAAAGAAACAAGTAAGATGCATTTGTTGAAATATATACACATTCTGTAATGATGTGAATTTATTTTAATTTATTTCTTATTATTACCTCAGTTCAGTGATTTATTTTCCTAAATTCTAATTTTAAATTTAAACTGACACATACATCATATTTTTTTAATAAAGTACAACATAGATTAATAATAATATTTTTATTTGAATTTATTTTTATGAAACTAATCAAAAAATATTTCCAAATTCTATCTAATATTCTCGATAGTCACCATTCTACTTTTTTCTTTTTTTCTTTTTTTTTTTTAACAAATGTTTGAATAAAAATAGTCTTTGGACTAATTGTTTTCCTAAATTCTAATTTTAAATTTAAATTGATCAAGTTGACCATATTTTTTTATACAACACAATGTATGATTAATAATAATAATTTTTATTAATAAAAAGTTTTTACCAAATCTTATGTAGCACTCAATTTTCACAATTCTATTTTTTATATTTTTATAAATCTTTGATTAAACTAGTATTTTTTTTTAATACCTTTTGTTTTTCTTCACAAAACATTTACTTACTTGTCATGCCCTAACATCATTGTCCGGGATGGAAGGCATGAAAATATGGGAAATAATAAAAACATAAATAAACCTGTGCCAAGATCAAGTCTTAACATAATAATCACTATCAGAGCATCTAATCTCGTATCTCATTCTAATATTAAAGAAATATAGCAGCATCATAAATATTAATGTAGTCACACTCCAGTGACATTATCCAAAATTTACGTAACCAGAATAAACATCTATATCGGGCCCTCACTTTTGGCCACAGAATTATAACAGCAATAGCTATATTCTTATTTAAGAGAATAAATACAATTATTATCATTCACAATATAGACTAGACTTAGGTTACTCACGCCTGAGCTGCCTACGTATCCTACCTCGGGAATCAAGTCTTCGTAGTTCCTAAATTGTTATCTAATTTTCTCAATTAATTCCTCAACAATGAATTAAACATTAATATCATTATCTATATTCATATCAATACCTCAATATATAACAACGAGTCATGCAGTCTCATGCAATCTCATGCAGTGGAAAAGATGGAATGTAATGATAAATACATCCTATATCCTCCATTTACCCCTAACCTTATTTTGAGACGGGTGACACTTAAACCAAGCATGCGGGGTCACCACCTACACCATTTTTAAGGTTGACGGCAAACGCATATATATCTCATATAATATCATACGTGAGGAACCGTGCTACTCCCCCACAATGTGAGACTCAGAACAACCGTGTTACACCTCCTGACCTTTCCACTAGAGAACTGTGTTACACTTCTAGTTGGGCATCCGCTTATCCCAGGCAGACATCTGTTATCCCAAGCAAGTATCTGACTGCAGTCTAGAGAAATCTCATAATCAATATATCTCATATTAACTTTCCAACTCCACATGACTAAACTCTAGTCATATAATCAACTGGGAATCATCCGGTATTTTTCAAAACTCATTTTTTTCATTTTATGAAAGTTATAGATCCCATCAATAAATATAACACATGTTTCGACACATCACATCACAATGTGGCACTCTCGGCTAACCAATGCACATCACATCAACCAGATGAAACTATCCCAGCCCAATGCATATGATATGCCAAATCATGTAATTAAACATTCATTTGATATAAAAACACATTCTCACCAAGCTTGAGGATGATTTGGAATCCATTTTGTCATTAAAAACCATTAATAATAAGTTTTGGCAACAAAACATGCATTTAGGAATCATTTTGGAACGATTTTAAAAATCATGCTGTGCTGGTGTTTGCACATCATCAGGACGCCGTCCGGACACTAAGCGTGGTGTCCGAACATCAGTGGCCAGCGCCCAGCGCCCAGCACCTGAGTTCATTTTCAACCAAACCCAATGCTAAATCTCTCCCAAATCATTCATCCAAATCTCAATCTCAACAATACCTCATCTATAAACATATAAACATCGAAACCATATGTTTCTACAACATTTAATCAAGAAATAACTCGAAAATATGCAAGAATTTCACGTATACAGACATATATATACACACAGCTATACATATATATACATATACTTAAACCTCTTCATTATTTTACCAAATCATGCACACACACACATATATATATATATATCAAAATGATTCCTATAACGTTTAGAACATGAATAAAAGTCTCACCTATCTCGAATCCAAAAAGAAATAGAGAAAAACGAAAAAAATCGGTTTGACCTCCAAACTTTGAGCCTTGATTTCTCCCTCCTCGAACCAAATCACAGGAAATAGATCATACCACGTTAATCACTGACCGCGTTTAAATAGTGCGTCTAAAAACAAACCCCCAAGTATAAGGGTGTGCGGTGTAGTTTTACCTAGTGGTTT
>JAVXUM010000001.1:33181860-33192361 GCA_035590655.1 Pouteria glomerata
GGATGACCGGATAATCAACAAACACGGGATATACAATCCGGTAGTGGGGCCCATGAAGTTTTTGTCCAATCCCACGTCCGAAATCCGGCAAACGAACACAGCCCTAGAGCTTTCTATATCCAGTGTGAACTAAAACAATCAATGGTGGGATCCTATCCTACGGTTCCTATTTCCTTCCAATGATATTGCCGTCATTAACAGTCACTCTCTATGTAATAAATCTCCACATTCAACCCCTGTATATTGCAGTCATTAACAGTCATTCTCTATGTAATAAATCTCCACATTCAATCCCCCATACAGACAGGTCGGAGAGGCAATTCTATTGTTATTGAACTTTTTGTTCAAAACTACATCTGGCAACCAAAATTAGTCTTGCAAGTTTATATGATGTCAAAATTGATTCAATTTATAGAGAATTGGTGATTTTCCATGATAGTAATAGAGTCGAACAACCACCAACCACCATTCACAAATAGAAGCTTCTAAACAACATAGTTTTGGAGATTGGGGTTGCAAAGTTGATTTGGAGAAACATAAGTTTGGGTTGGCCCAAAATTATGCAAAATATAAACGACAACGATTAGGCAGGCCCATGCGCAAAATGAACTGACCGAACGGTGGCGGTGCACGAGTGTTTTGGGTCAAAAATAATCCTACGTAGGTCCTTTCCTTCCATAAAACTTGAAGTGCCCTTGGGGTCCTCCCCTTAATCCAAACTTAGGACATATATGCCATGCTAAACTTCCTCCTCCTAACGTAGGACACACCCACTTAATCGATTACCAAGATACCGGCTTTGATACCATTTTCCATTCACCCAATTCATAGCTTTGAACACGCTAATGAATAGAATTAGTGTTCACATTCACATGCAACACTATCAATTCCACTATGATCTGACAAAATATGGTGTGGATCCCACTCTAATTATGGATCAAAGTTTAATAAATATTATGTTAAAAAAAATAATTTCCCACTTTATTCATTGATAAAACATTGTCTGTTTCAAGAAGTTTGCGATTGAAATAATTAAGATAGCATTTGGTTTATTTTTTGTTTTTTATTTTCTGTTTTCTATTTTATATGTTTTATGTTCTAAAAATTTCAAAACATGTAAACAAAAAATGTTATATTTTCTTTATTTTGAGTTAAAAATACTCAAAATGATTTTTTGCCATTTTTTATTTTATGTGTAAATTTATTTTCTATTTTATAAAACAAAATTTGAAAACACAAGTAACCAAATGACCTTTAAACTGTTTTCTTTGTTTTCAAAAATTCAAAATGAAAAATGAGCTCAAAACAGAAAATAAAAAATAAAAACTGAAAACAAAAAATTGAAAACCAAACTAAATGAGGCCTAATTTTCTTGAATATTGCTTGCTAGTAAATATACATCACTCCCAGTTTTTTTACCAAATAAGTAGACGGTGACGGCCACAACCAAATAAGCATACTTTTCATGATAATGTGCATTTTGTAATACTTAAATGTTTAATCTTGAACCCATAAGCATAACTAATTACTAAGTTACTCTTCAACACAAAACTTAGTTACAAAGTTACCAAACTTTTATGAGAAGATGCCTCTTAAAACTTTTTCTAACTCTACCATTGAAACCAGAAATTCAACCAGAATGACGAGATATTCAACCAGAATGACCAAACTCTGGATCATTTTTTCATTAAATGGCCAAGTTAACACCCACCACCACCAAATGGTGTATAAAAAGTTACAAAATTGAGATCACTTCCAAATGGTGTATAAAAAGCTACAAAATTGAGATCACTTTTTTTTTTCCTGACTCAATTAGCAACACACCTATTACTCTTATAATTGAACAAAAGATGCACCTAAGCAACCCCATTCAATAGCTCCTACCTCAGACCATATCTATCATTCCACGGTTGTTGTAAAAATGAACTAAATTCTCCCCCACTATCAGAAATAACAGACGAGACATTAAAATGTAGACAAATCTTAGTGACATATGTTTGGAGTAAGAATTTGGAAAGAAAAAATAAAATACAAGCGAAAAAGGAAATAACAATGTAAGGAAAAGATGAAGGAAATATAAAAACACTAAATATCTTCATTTAGATGGACTAAAAAAATATAGTAAAATAAAAAGGTATGCATCAATATATTAGTTTTCAAATTTAATTATTTTTAATTTCTTAAATATCATATCTTTTTTTTTTTTTTTTTTAACTGTAATTCAAACATGAAAAGGAATTTTGAATTCCTATTACTTTTCTGTTTCATTGACAAATCTTTTATCCAAATAAAACTTCCATTGAAGTGGAAAATAGAAACAATTAAGAACAAACAAGTGGGTGGGATAATTACCAAAAAAAAAAATAACAAAAACAAGTGGGTGGGACACCATACCCTACACCATTTTCTTTGTTGTCGAAAAAGGATCCAATGGAATGTCAAAGGTCCATACACTGATTCTCTAGTGCAATAGATTAACTTATTGCAAATAATGACTAAACAAACTATGTCGTACTGTTGTACAGCAAGATTATCTTTATTAGGCCCAGGCTCGTGAGATGCTATGATAAAGATAAGAGACGCAACAGGACCTTGGACAATAATAATAATAGAGAGATGGACCAGCTCTTAGAATTGTGGATGCCCTGTACGGCCACAATGTTAAATATGAGATAAACAAACTCAATTTTTGGAAAATTACAATAATAATAATAATAATAATAATTAAGATAAGCATGAATAACTAGGCCATAAAACATTTGGCGTGAATTGCATGACTACGATGAAATTAGTAAATAATAAACTTAAGCTTCAACACTGAAAAACCCTATTTCTGTGAGGGCGATTATTATGTTATTCAATTCTACTCAAATGGATCGAAATATTTCAATTCTTTAATAAAAAGAATCAAATTATCCGAATAGAAAATAAGGAAGCATAGAATTAAATTACTCAAAATTATATTTATATATAAATATTTAATATTTTATTTTTTTAACAAGTTTATTATTATTAGATTAACCAAAATCATATTTTACATACATAAATATTTTAATTCTTAATTTTATTTTTGCACAAATTTATTATGATTATTATACGTGCTTGGATTTATATATATATATATACATAGTTCAATTATATTTTAGTTTTGTTCTAGTTTTGTATTTACAGAACTAATTCAGCTCCTTCATTTTTGCACACCCTTAATATTGGTAGCAATTTTTTTCATTAGCATCCTTTTATTCTTCGCTTATTCTAAAACTTACATGATTAAAAAAAAAATCATCAATTAAAAACTAAAAGGACTGAATTTTTTGTCATAAAATTCATTGCAATTACTAAGGTGCCACTTAGTTTGTAATGCTTTCTATTTTCTATTTTCCGTATTTTATATTTTAAAAATATTCAAAAAAAAATAGAAAATGCACCGTTTTTTTTATTTTGATATTTTACTTGAAAAGACTTAAAATAATTTTTTATCATTTTACATTTTACATTTTATGTATAAATTCATCCAATTTTTTAAAATAAATTTTAAAAATATAAATAATCAAATATGTTTTTGAACTATTTTTTGAATTTTTAAAAGTGTAAAATAAAAAATTAAAAAACAAACCAAATATCGACAAAATTTTCGAAAAAAGCACATCTACATCATCATAGAAAAATAAATTATTTCGAGCAAAAAAAGAACATAGTCAAATTATCGCCAAATTAAAATTGGAAAACAAGCAAAAAGACAAAAACAAAGTGTCAAAGACAACTAATTTCTTTTAAGACCAGTTAAAAACTTCAAGAGAAGGAACCTGAAAATATGAACCAGAGAAATAATGAAATCAGAGTCATTTCCAACTAACCGTAGAAGTACTTAGCACACTTATTACACACATTGGCAGATTCATAATTTTGTCGAATTAAGTTAATTAGTAAAAATAATATATTTGACTTAAAAATAAGAATAATTTATAAATTATTTAATGTATAAGTTAATCTATTATAAAAGATATATTTTATGAAGATAAAAATATAAAAATAATTTAAAAATTATGTTATTTTTTTATAGAAATTTTATTTTCAGTAGGAGTAAAACTTATAAATTATTTGAGATATAGGGGTAATTTATTTTAAAAAATATATTTTATAAGGATAAAAGTATAAAATTATTTTAAAAATTATATTATTTTTTAAATTATTTAAGATATAAGAGTAATTTATTTTAAAAATATATTTTATAAAAATAAAAGTAAAAATATTTTTTAAAAATTACACTATTTTTTATAAAAATTTTAGATCAATTGACCCCTGACCCAACATAGCTCCGCGCATGATCACACACACACATATATCAATTCCATATATATATGCTCCGCCCATGATCACACACACACATCTATCAATTCCATATATATATATATAGAGAGAGAAAGAGAGAGATGGATGTGAACTGAAGTGATACCTCCTTGAACAAGTTACTGAGAGATCGGCGCTTGTTTCCGTGCTCGTCAGCCGCATCATATTCAACAATCTCCGTCTCTCCGTCGATTTTCTTTACCTTCTCTGCAACAACGACCTCTTTTGAATCGGATAGCTTGCTGGCTGGCTTCTCATCCTCCCCCTCCTCCGGCACCGGAGCCTCCGCCTTCATTTCCTTCGGCTTGGTGGCACAACCCCCCATTCTTTCTATCTCTCTCTCTCTCTTTCTTTGAGTGTGTGTATATGTTTGCAGTGAGAGAAACAGAGGAGAATTAGGTTTTTATACAGGGCGCAAGGAGTACAGTCTTCGTTGTCCCTACATACGTTGTGACGACTGGAGACAGCTAATTTAAGGCAAAGCTTTGTTTGGGAGAATGGGAAGGGACGGGAGGGAAAGCGACCTAAAGTAATTGGGACGTGGCTCCCTCCCATATTACTATTATTTTTTTTTTCTTTTTCTTTGTGTATTATTTTAAATCTCAAACCTTCATCTCATTTGACAGCTTACAAAATAATTTTTTAGGCCTATGGGACACATAAAAAAAATTAAAAAATGTTAAAAATTTATAAAAGCTTTTAAAAATATTTAAAATTTTTTAACACATTTACACTTTTCATACTTTATAAAATTTTTCTAAATTTATATATATTCACATATCCTAATAAATTTTTATAAACCTTAATAAAATTTTTACAAACTCTAATAATATTTTACAAATCTTAATAATTTTTTACCAATCACAAAAATTGTTTAATAATATTTAATAAATTCTAAAACAAAACCAATCTGGTAGAAAAAGAATTATTTGAATGGTTTCTCTCTTCAAAAAATTGATGCAAGAGTCAAAAAGTTTCACTATTTATTTTTAAAAACGTAATTTAATGGTTACACACTAAACATTGAAAATTTTTTAAAACTATATTTTTCACCGTTTTTCGCTATTTTTTGCCACACCAAACGAACCATTTATGAGTCATATTTCTATTGCAGTGTATAGTAATAAATTTGCTTAGAAAACAATTTTTGGACCAATTTGACGACATAAAAAAAAATTAAAAAATGTTACAAATTTTTAAAAATTTTTGAAAATATTTAAAATTTTCTAATATATTTTGTACTTTTCGTATTTTATGAAATTTTTATAAATTTATATATATTTACCTATCCTAATAAATTTTTACAAATCCCAATAAAATTTTTACAAATTTTAATAATTTTTCACAAATCTTAGTAATTTTTTACAAATCACAAAAAATTTTTTAATAACTTTCAATAAATTCTAAAACCAAACTATTCTAGCGAACCAAAAAGAACTATTCAAATGGTTTCTTGCTTTAAAAAATTAATACAAAAATCAAAAAGTTTCACTATTTTATCTTTAAAAAATGTAATTTAATAGTTACACATGGAAGATTGAAAATTTTTTCAAACCATATTTTTCACTTTTTTTTGCTATTTTCTGCCACGCCAAATGAACCCTTTGTGAGACACATTTCCATTACAATGTATAGCAATAAATTCACTTCAAAATAAATTTTTTGATATATTTTTAAAGTAAACTCTTATAGAAAAATACACTCTTAAAATATTTTGAATTTTCTTACAGCATTAAGGAATTACTTTGTTAATCAATTATGTGGGTTTTTTTTTTTTAATTCAAATTATTTGTTCTTGTGGCAGATTATAAAATAGGTGGAAATAAGTACATTCTTTCTTTGATTTAATTGAGGAAGAAAAATAAAAAAATTATATTTGTCAAAAAAAAATACTCATGAAAAGTATTGTTTATAAGTAATGTTGATACTGATTTTTCGAAGGTTCACAATCCGGTGGCCTGTCAAGTCCACCTGAATCCGATAAAGCAGATCAAACCTTTACACCAAGGACACTGGTGTGGTGCCTGCCAAAGAGTCTTCGACAAGCAAGTCAGTGGGAGAATTGTATTGGAAATCAATCTGTCAAAGTCACTACAAGGTAAGAATTGCGTACCTTTTTTAGTGGCACCTCTCTACCTTTTATGATAGTTCCTTGAAACTTAAGGATAAGCATCAATCAGGGCGTGTCCTAGATTTTTCTCTGGCACTTTCCTTACCCGCGTGATGGTATGGCGTCATTTTAAGGGTATTTCCCTTAGTGGGAGAGTCTAAATCCCGCAACTGCAGCGCAGATCACGGAACAAATATGTTCATAGGACGCTTAATGGGGAGCTGAGCTTAGACTCTGCGGATTACCGAGCTTGGGCTCGAAGAGTTGTACCTAGGAGAAGTGAGACTAAGGTTCGGAGTAGTTGAGCTCTTACCAAACCTAGAGATCGACCCATGACGTTATGAAAGCATGATCGAGGGGCATTTTTGAGATTTCACGTGGGCTCGAGAATCCCATCTCATCAGATGCCCCTGAGTTCTTGACTCTGCTAGCAGAGTCAGATACTCAGGTAATTGAGCCACCCTCGAGTTGTGAGGGCATTTAACGTCTCACTGTTGTTCATCATTATGCGCCATTGTCTAGTTTCACGTCATTTGGCTTTCCTGCCACACCTTTATTGAATGTGCGGGGCTACCACCTAGGGGTTTATAATACTTGACATGTGCCTCGATTTCTCATAGGGAATTTGAAATTCACTGTATCATCTCTATTTGCAGGGTTTGGATTTCTTCGTGCCTTACTTTCTGTCGTCAGCATAAACAGACTCTGGTGCTTTCCTTTCTTGCAAAGATTATCAGAGTTGTTCCCAATCTCTCGGTACGTACTTCTTTTTCCAAAGTACATGCTTTATTTCTTTTGTCGTTGTCTCTAGTATTATTAGAGAGAGCACCGTTTCCTGATACTCTAAGGTTTCTCTTCAACTCTGATTTTCTAAACTCTGTGTCCACATTATTGATTTTTGAGTATTAGTCCTCTAGGTCTCACCTTCCAAGGGTTCTTATCATTATGGCTCAATGTCGACACATAATCATGTCTTCCGAAAGTGAGGAGTCTTCTAGGGTAGATGGCCCTGAATCAGCACAAAACTTAGCTACAGGCACTTCCACTTCTCCCTAAGCAGATAATTCCGGGTTACGGGATCCCGCGGAGCTCGATTGTGTTAACATATTCCCTGTGATCGACAAGCGTCAATTGAATAAGATATTAAAGTCTTTCCAACTACCCAGAAATCTGGTTTATCGATGGCCAGCCCCAGATGATACAGCTTGTTCACCGATAATGGCTGGCATTGTCACAGTTTACGAGGTTACGCTTTCCAACGGGTTTTGATTTCCACCGACCCGTCCCCGTAGGGAAGTCTTGGCCAGACTTAATATAAACCCTACTCAGCTCACCCCCAACAGTTGGAAAATTTTGGTGGCTTGCGTCGTGATATGGAAGGCAACCACCAACGAACATATCACGGCGGACGAATTCCTGCACTGTTACAGGGTCATTGAAGCAGGTCGCAAGTGGTACTATTTTATCGCACTGTCCAAGAAGCTAAATTTGGTTATTGGCTACCCCTCTTCCATTAAGCATTAGAAGGATCACTTCTTCTTCTTGTATGGAGAAGGGTGGGAATTTTGCCCATGGGAGATGGAAGAGGACAAACAAGTTTGCTGCCCCTTGTCTTGGGGTTGACCATCCGAAGAGGGTAAGAAGGTTTTAAGTTGTTAGCCGTTTTCTCGTTCCTACTTAATCCTAGCATTTTAACCCATTTTTCCCCCTTTACCTCTTCCCTTTTTCAGCTTGAGTCCAGCCCTAAATCTTCAAGGAACAGCTCGACGCATTAAGGTAGCGTGCGAGTCTCCCTTGTACCACTATTCCTTTCTACTGACCGCCGAGAGTTTGGTTGAGCACATGCTTAGCTCTGAACCATCATTAGAAGTGCTCAAACTCAAACGTGAAAGGAGTGAACAAGCCCTCAAACGACTAGAAGAGTTTTATGGCAGTGTTAAAATGGAGAAGACGAAAGCCATTGAAGCCTTTAAGGAGGGTGACGATGCTCAGGTTTGGCTCGCCGAGACATATGTGGATGGGTTTAACGACACGAAGAAAGAGATCTAGGAGAAATACCCAGATTTAGATTTATCAGCGATCGTGGCCCTAAGAGGTTCCGACCCAACAAGAGCCTCCCACAGTCCAGAGCATTCAGAGGGTAGAACACAACCTTAAGTTCCCAAACCGCGACTTTTGTTTTGTTGGCTAAGAAATTTGAACTCGAATATGTAAATATGCCACATTTATATGTATATGTTAAACACTTGTCTGCAATGAATGGATATAATTTTTATTACCCGTTTATATCTATTATTTGTGGTATTTGTGGCCACTGTTATTGATAGTTTAGTTAATGTATAATTGCCATAAGAGAACCAGATCTCATACCTTTAAGGTATTTTAAACTTTGTTGATTGATATATGCCTAAGGCGGTGCGACCCTAGATAATCATATCGACTTATGTGTCATCTTAGCATATGCTTATGAAGTTGTTAGAGCTAGGTCTAATTTCATAAGCACTCGATGGGAATTGTTCATAGCTCGGTTGTTCGGAGCTACGGTATTAGCTGCGTCAAGGTCGCCCTTCCTTTTAGGTTGTCGCTAAAGGTTCTCTGCATGGCCGAGATCGAGCTCGGTTAACTTGAACTAGGCAATGTCATTGTAACCACGGGCTCTCAGGCTATGTTGATCTAGAGGCCTCACACCTTCATGGCTAGCCATTCCTGGATTGATAGCGTTGTTGGGTGTTTTTTTTTTTTTTTTGCGCTGACTGACTCTATGGGTCGAGCGAGCTATCAACCAGTTCCCTCGACTTTCCTAGTCTTTCCGCCTCTCTAATCGTACCAACCGACCTCACAAATTAGGCGAGCCAGCGTCTATCCTGTAAGCTCTCTGCCTGGAAGACATTTTTATTGTGTCGACCGATCCCCTTAGGCTTTCAGCTTAGTGGACGCTTTCTTTGTGCCAACCGATCTCAGGGATCGGCCAAGCTGTCAATCAGTCCCTTAGGCTCTCGGTCTAGCAGATGCTTTCTTCATGCCGACCGATCTCAGGGATTGGCTGAGCTGTTAATCGGTCCCTTAGGCTCTCGGCCTAGCAGACGCTTTATTCGTGCCGACCGATCTTAGAGATCGGCCAAGCTGTCGATTAGTCCCTTAGGCTCTCGACCTAGCGAACACTTTCTTCATGCCGACTGATCTCAGGGATCGGTCGAGCTGTCGATTGGTCCCTTAGGCTCCCTTGGCCTAACGAACGTTTTCTTCTTGCCAATCGATCTCAGGGATCGGCCGAACTGTCGATCGGTCCCTTAGGCTCTCTTGGCCTAACGGACTTTTCGATAGTTAGATTTGGTTATCCAACAGCATTTGTTTTTTCTGTAGGAATAAGATGAATCGGGGAATAATTTTAAAGTCACATGTTTATTACTCATAAGAAGCAAGGAAACTCTTTATATAATCACATTCGGTAGGCTTCAGAAATAATAAAATTTTCTAATGAAATTTAGCATAATAGAATTTCAGGTGGTCCCCATGCCAAAGGCGAGATAGAGTTTTCCCACAATGTCTTTCAGCCAATATGTCCATTTCCTTGTAAATGAACTAACAATATAGGGTCCTTCCTAGTTCGGCCCCAGTTTTCCATCCCGAGCGTCCTTAGTCGACTAGTTGACCCTCTTAAGAACCAAGTCCCCAACCTTTAAGCTTCTTAACTAAACTATATTATTATAGTATTGCTTTGTCTTCTGCTGGTAGGCTGCCAGTTTTACTACTGCGTGTAGTCTCCTTTCTTTCGGCAAATCCAACTCTTCCTCAAAAGACTCTTCACTAGCTATTGGGTCAAAGCGTTCCACTCTTGGGCTGGGGAGGTTAGTCTCTATAGGTATAACTGTCTCTGTACCGAAGGCCAGGGAGAAGGGGGTATAGCCTGTAGGAGTCCGCTCGGTGGTCTTGTAGGCCCATAATATGTGATACCCCTACCTTGGGTATGAATGGAAAGTTATGAATTGAACTCCTTGAGGTTATGGAAGTGAAAATTTTTGTGTTGTGGTGTCATGTTCT
>JAVXUM010000001.1:33203346-33222667 GCA_035590655.1 Pouteria glomerata
TAATTGGTCGAAAAAAGTCATAAAAATTTTATTATTTTTATTTAATTATTTTAATTATTTTGTAATAATTTTTTGTGACTTTTGCCGACCAATTAGTAGCTAAAAGTAACATTTTTGCCGACTAATTGGTTGGAAAAAGTCATAAAAATTTTATTTTTTTATTTAATTATTTTAGCTTTTTTGTAATAATTTTTTATAACTTTTGCCGACTAATTGATTAGAAAAAGTTATTCTTTAGTGACCAAATTTAATTTGGTCGGCAAAAATTGACTATTAGCGACCAATGGTAATTTGGTTGGGAAAAGTCATATTTTAGCAACCAAATTTATAGTTGGTCGGGAAAAGTGGTCGCCAAAAATATAAATTGTTGTAGTGGGTGTTAGAACATAGAGCTTGACTGTCTAGAGATGAGTGAATTCTTGATGCTCGACTGCCAAGAGATGGTGACTAAATCGATGAATTACAATGAAAAGAGAGCAAATAAGGTTCGGTGCTGTACAAATATTACTCAACACTCAAAATTAGCTAGTCTTTACTTGAAGTACTTGGCATCTGGAGTTAGCTAGCTTTCACATAGATGGTTAGATTCACAATGCCTGACTGTTAGAAAAATGGTAAATAAATTGACAAATTATGATGGAGATGGAGCGAATGACATTCAGCGCTGCATTAAGAATACTTGACACCTAGAGTTGGTTGGTCTTCACCTAGAAAACTCGACACCCGGAGTTAGCTTATCTTCACCTAACGTAACAGCTTACAGTTAGTGGGTAGAGCTCGACGATCTGAAGATAGCTAGATTCATAATGCCTGACCACCGAAAGATGGTGACTAGTTAGCACTACATTAAGAATACTTGACACCTAGATTTGACTAATCTTCACTTCAAATACTTGATTATTAGAGTTGGTTGGTATTTACTCGAAATACTTGACCACTAGAGTTAGCTAGTCTTCACCTAACGTGACCACTACAGTTGGTGGGTAAACCTTGATGGCTAGGTTCACGATGTCCTACTACTTAAAGAATCTAACTAGATCGATGAATTGTGATGAGAAGAGAACAAACAAGGTTTCTACAGTATAATAAGGATACTTGACATCTAGAGTTGGCTAGTCTTTACCCACAATACTTAACACCTGAAGTTAGTTGCTATTAATCTAATATAACGACCTGGAGTTAGAAAGAAGAACTCAATTGTCTCGAGATGACTATATTCCCAATACCCGACCGCTTAGAGTTGGTGACTAGATCGACTAATTATGACGAGGATAGAGCAAATGAGGTTTGGCGATGCACTATCAATACTTGACACCTGGAGTTGGCTAATCTTCACTTGGGAAAGTTGGGACTCAGAGTTAGCTGGTCCTCACCCAATGCGACCACCTGATGTTAGTGTCAGAGCATCCGTTCTATTTGTTATAACCATAAGTTTCATTTGTTACATTGATTGACTGACCATTATTTCACATATTTTGTTTTATTTTTTTAGGGTCCTAAATTTTTGTTAGCAAATTTTTCATTGAAGAATTCACTTAATAGCATATAAACACAAATTCAAATGTTTATCTCTGATTGAAGCCCCATAAATTTAGGGGATAGTACGAGAGAGGAGTCTATAACTCCAATTGTCTTAGAGTCTCTTGACCATTTACCTTCAAACACCCACACTAAGAGTCCAGTAGTCATCAGTCTAATGTGTGTGGCGCCCATAACTAGTACATGTTTCTCACCTATAACCACCCTCGAGCATGATGCTTATATTACCCTGATCACTCAATTTATTCTTTAGGGTCTTAAGACTCATTTTGAAAACGAACTTGTTACTTTGCCTGAGGAGTTTTGTGTAGAGTCAGTCCTACTCACATCGCTCACTTGTGCACTCGAGAGTAAGAGTAATACATACTTTTCTTTTCTTAATTTTTCCCCACCTGAGAGTTCGATTTAGGCTTTAGTGAGTGACTTGACTGAGATTGACCACACTTGGATAGGAGTAATAGAGTATCCTAAGGAGGTAGCACACATAGATTTTCTAAGTATTGAGTGTCTTTTAGAGCATTCCATATTCATATTTGATCTTCACAGTAGACCTTATCTACGGTGTTACAGACCCTACTTGGTCACATTATCTCATGTGTTATGTATATCTGGAGTTTATCCATCTTTAGTCCCTCATGGGCTCGGAAAAAACATTTTACAAATAAAACCATTTGATAAGGTTTGGGATAGGGTAGGCATTGGATAACCTTTTTTGTCTTATTTTCCTTGTATATAGTAGGTAGATGATTACACTTGAAAAGTGTAATTACTAACTTGATACATTAGGATATATTCAAGCATTTTATTTATAATTTTATTTATTTTGCCATAATTTATACTTACATGGTTTGTTTTCTTTAATAGAGTGAAAACGAGGATATTTTGTGGATAAGTGACAAAGAAAAAAAAAAAAAAAGAGCAATATGGAGCACTAAACAAAGTTATAGAGTGGAGTAGAATTGTTCTTGCATTTGGAGATAAATAAATGAGGGTTTTTATAGAGCAGAGTCTAAACCTTAGCCGTTACTGTTCGGAAGCCCGAAAGTAAGCTGAGAAGAAAAAATTGTTGAAAAATCTCCACCGTTCAAACCCTCCAAGGTGACTTACCTTAAAATGTGTTTAGGTTGTATCTCCCAAGTGTAAGAGGGTAGTCGTAGTTTTACCCAGTAAGAACCGAAATCATCTCCACAAGGAGGGTTTTGGTAAAAGCTCTCGATTTGTTCTCTTAGTTAGTAGGTGAACCTAAATTAATATAAACTAATTTTTGGTTTGTAAAGTGGTTGAGTATAATATGGGTTAAGAATGGTGGAATGAAGGAATTATGATATTAATTTAAAATGATGATATTAAAAATACACTAACTAAGAAAATCTTGACTTCTAACCAAATCCAGTAGTAAGATAGTATTCGTTTGCCCAAATACATTGATAACTGAACCTAGCAATTGCGCCTGCATTACTAGGTCGGAGGATATTTCTTTTAAAATCTAATTTATGGAACTCAAGGTAAGTAAGGTTTTTGAAAATAGTTTCAGACTCACTGGGACATTGAATCGAGCACCTAGTGTGCACGAGCGTCAACTCGTAATCAGGTTTTGATGATAACACGAGTGACTTGATTTCTTAAGAAAACCTCTAGTTATGGTTTTTAGGAAAATTGGTTCCAAATCACCAAGCCATTGAACCAAACACTTAGTATGAACGAGTGGCCAATCGTACCCAAGCTTTGATTATAACACGGGTGATTTGATTTAGTAAGAAAACCTAATTTGGGTTTTAGAAAATATATTTCTAACTCACCGAGGCGTTGAACCAAATGATTATGCATTATTTGTGTCATAATATCATGATTATATGAGTGTTTGATAGTGTTTTATATCCATAAGTTCTTGATTATATCATGATTTTGACACACTTGTTGGATTGTATAGGTTTGGACACCCTAATGGTATTTTTATCATAACTTTTCACTCAAAACTCCAATTGCAGTGATTCTTATTGATTTGGAAAGAAGACTCAAAGGCCAACAACTTTTATGTTTTAGCCAAAGCCTAAATCCATCGTCTTCAAGGTCAAAATTAGGCTGCAAGTTCAAAACAGAAAGTTATGAAGGATTTTGGAACTGAAGAACCAAGTAAGGAGGTGACCACATACACTGTGGTCCGGACCACTAAACGTACAGTCTGGACCAGCAATTATCTAAGCAAGAAATTTATACACTGTCATCTAGACCACTTGGCGCATGGTCCGGACCAGGCGACTATGTGATCCTCCGAGCTTTGCTTGTTAAATTTTAGGTTTTGAAACTTATAAATAAGGAAAGTGTCTATGTTTTGGGAGGACTTTTACCTCACGTTAGGAGTAGGGCTAGATGATGTTTATGCAATAGGTTTAGTTCAACTTTTGTATTGTGTTTTCACTTTCTCTTTCCGGGGGTTTACATGTAAGTGATTTACTTTTCAACATTTTTAATTTAAAGTACTTCTTTTTTGTTTTTGTCTTTCATTTTTACTTCGTAGTACTTCATTTTTGTTCTTCATTTTTCGTTTTTATTTTGTACTTGTTTGTTTCATATTAATGGATGGTTTATATGTTTATTTTCCTCTACGAAGTTCAATTATGATAGGCTAGGGTTTGTTCTTGGCTTCAAACCATTAAAGGTGGTGTTGTAGTTTGGTGAACTCAAACATAAGACATTATATTTTCAATGAAATATATTTTTGATTTCTAATTGAAATTTTATAATAAGCTAGGGTTCTTTCGAAATCAACTCACCCGTGTTACAACCATAGCTTGGTTTACTTGTGCACACCAAGTGTTTGGTTCAATGTCCTGGTGAGTTAGAAATATATTTTTTAAAACCCAAATTAGGTTTTCTTATGAAACCAAATCACCTGTGTTATAATCAAAGCTTGGGTACGATTGGCCACTCGTTCATACTAAGTGTTTGATTCAATGGCCCGGTAATTTGGAACTTATTTTCCTTAAAACCATAACTAGAGGTTTTCTTAAGAAATCGATTCACTCATGTTATAATCGAAGCCTGGTTACGAGTTGACGCTCGTACACACTAGGTGTTCGATTCAATGTCCAAGTGAATCTGACACTAATTTCAAAAAACCTCACTTACCTTGAGTTCCATAAATTAGATTTTAAAAGAAATATCCTCCGACCTAGTAATGCAAGTGCAATTGCTAGTTGAGTGATCAATGTGTTTAGGCAAACGAATACTATCTCACTACTGGATTTGGTTAGAAGTCAAGATTTTCTTAGTTAGTGTACTTTTAATATCATCATTTTAAATTAATATCGTAATTCCTTCATTCTACCATTCTCTACCCATACCATAGTCAACTACCTCACAAACTTAAATTTAGTCTATATTAATTTAGGTTCACCTACTAATTAAGAGAACAAATTTAGAGCTTTTACCAAAGCCCTCCCGGTGGAGATGACCTCGGTTCTTACCGAGTAAAACTACGACTACCCTCTTGCAGTTGGGAGGTAAAACCTATTTTAGGGTAAGTCACCAAACACTTGGTGTGCACAAGTGAAAACTTGTAACCAAGCTATGTTTGTAACACGGGTGAGTTGATTTCGAAAGAACCCTAGCTTACTATGAAATTCCAATTAGAAATCGAAAAATTTTTTATTGAAAAAATAATCTCTTATGTTTGAGTTCACCAAACTATAACACCACTTTCAATGGTTTGAAGCCAAGAACAAACCCTAGCCTATCGTAATTGAACTTCGTAGAGGAAAATAAACATGCGAACCATCCATTAATATGAAACAATCAAGTACGAAATAAAAATGAAAGATGAAGAACAAAAACAAATAACTATGAAGTAAAAACGAAAGACAAAAAACGAAAACAAAGTACTTTAAATTAAAAATGTTGAAAAGTATCTCTTTTGCAATCTGACAACCATCATTTTTTCAACCATAGCCATCCTAACCTCTGCCTCCTTCAACATTAGAGCCTGCTTTTGCCCAGAAACTCAAAAGCATTGAAGAAGCTTTTAAAAATCACTTTAGCACTTATATCTATGAGAATATTGGTTTCTAAAGCTTGTACTTCTACCTAAACCTCAAGCTTCCTCCCAAGTTAAAGATGCCAAAGCCCCCTAAGTACAGTGGTGTAGAGAACCCCATTGCTCATCTCAGGCTATACACTAGTGCTTCTGTGGTTATAATAGTAACCACCCTCTTATGATGTAGCTCTTTCAACAAAGCCTCGCCAGCTTAATACTCCATTATATTCACGCCTAAACATTACCTAGATAAAAAGTTGGGAAGATCTCACAGCCATCTTCATTAAACAATATAGATATAATTACAAGCTAGCTATTGACAGATGCTCCCTCATGACCATAAAGAAGTTTGACTCTAAGACCTTTCGCGCTTATGCTCTAAGGTTGCGAGAAAGCACATCCCAAGTTGATCCTTCCTTAATCGACATAGAATTCACCAGAATCCTTATGCAAACACTCCAAAGGATGTACATTGATAGGATGTTTTCAAACTTACACCTTTCCTAAGCTCAAAATTCAAGGAGAAATTATTGAAGAAGGCATTCAGTCTGGTCAATTGATTAGTCTTTATTCTAAGAATATCTTCAACAAGATAGAGACTAAAAGAGAATCAGAAATAACTGTAGTGTTGTCCTCAAGATCCGTAGTTCCACTCTTTTCTTCAACTCAGCAGAATGCATTCCAGAGGCAAAGAACGGACAATCATCTTCGGTCTTAACCCAGGTGCTAACTTTCATTTCAATCTTAGAAGCTAGCTTTCACAATATAAAGATCATTACTTTGAACACATACCTAAAACTAAGATTCTTTCTTTTGCTCATCCTATCTTAAGAATGAGGTTCCTTCACACTAATTATGTACACAATACTAACTCTATCAGTTGCCTTCTCATACACATTTGCACACCTATTTCACACTAGGCACTATCCTGGAGCTACATCGACCCGATCCCTTAGAAGAATCCGTAGGTAGCTCAAGCAGATATCTTAAGCATGGTCCCCATGATCTTTATAGACCATAATCTGCATAAGGTGCCAACTTAAACTTAAAGTTAGGCTTCTACATCTTTATACCAGTTCACAGATCACACATACATATAGTTTAGACCACCTTAGGTCTGAACTACGATGAGCTTGATCCCTTCTTAGGGTACATAGGTAACTCAGGCACATAATTTAAGTTCGGTCACTACTATCATCACCACTTTTATCACTATTATTATTATCACTACTGACCGCCTCGCAAACGTGCAGTTAAACTTAATCCCTAAGTATAAGGGTGTGAGGTGTAGTCTAACCTGGCGAGACTAAGATCATATCCACAAGGAACTAGATTGAAACCTAGGATTACTAAGTTATTCTAATCTACTTCTCTTCTTTAAAAGCAATAAAAGTAGAATCAGGATTGGTTTTGATGAGGTGTTGATTTGCACTACTAAACAATAAATTAAAATGGCAACAACTAGGTTAACCTAAAAATAAGTACTCAAAAACAATTCTACTGCAAATATAAAAACTGTAAGATTAAAAATACTTGAGCTAAAGCAAGATAATAGAATGTAGAGTTTTAAATGGATAATAAACGACTTAATTCTACCTGCAAGTATGGGTGAATACCTTATTTTCATGATAGATGTGATAAAAAGATATCGTCATTAAAACCATTACTCCAGATTCATTTTCAATGGTTTTAAAGTATGAAGAAAGTTTTAGTCAAGCAAACGTCATCAGTGATTTCATCAAAATATGGTCGAGGCCACGAGTTTTCAAAAGATTAAAAAAAGTTTTAATCACGTGAACGTTAGCAATGATTTCTATGAAATATGGTCGAGGTTGCGTCTTTTCAAAAGTTTTGAAAAATAAAAGAATAAGAGAATCTAAAAAATCCTAGATTTGATCTTTATACTTTCAAAGGGTTAAGAACATTTTAATCACATGTGAGTAATAGGGATTTCAAATAAATATGATCAGCCACGTAAGTTTTCAAAGTTTTTGAGAAATATAAAATCAATTTAGGAAAGCAAGGATCCCAACATACAAGTTTTTACAGTTGTATGCTTGGATCATTTCACATCTATCATTCAAATAAGGATCCACCCATTATTGATGGGAATCAAGTATAAATCTACTCTAGCATGCTATAATGAAAAATAAAACCAAAAATGAAAAAGAAGGTTAAGAAAGCAAACTCCATTAAACTGACATTAACAATGTAATAGCAAAGAATAGTTGCATAGTTAAAACTTTAATCTGAACTTCATCATAAACTCATTGAAAACTCTTTGAAAACTAAGGAAAACAACCAAAAACTGAACCCTAGAATGCGTGAAAAAAGACTCCTACCGTCTAATACAGCATGGGAATTTACAGATAAGCTTGACAAAAGCCTAAAGGTGGAGCCTTGGGGACGCTGTGTTTGGACCATAGAAGGCATTGTTGTATTTTAATTTTTGGTCTTTAGGGCCTCCAATGTTCTGGAGGCTGGCGTTTGGACGGCATCCAAATACTAGATCAGGTATTCTCTTTTCAACTTCTTTTTGGTCCTAATTTGAGTCTTTAATCCCTTTATGCTTATTCTTGGTGTTTTCATTTCTTTTTGTTTCTTTCTCTGTTGCAAAAGATAAATTTTCATAAGTAACGCAAAACTATAGCAAAACATATGAAATAATAAGAAATACTAGTTAAAAATAAGAAGAATTAGAGCTACTGATTACACTTTTCAAGTATAATCACACCTCCCAACTTACCTATTGCTAGTCCCTACTAATGTTTTATTTAATAATAAAATAAACTATCTAACCTATTTTTCTCTTTTTGTTAGAAACACGACAGTGCTAACTTATGTGTAACAAGCCTTTTAAACCCCTAGGTTCCCCCTAGTGGACGAGTAAAGTCTCATGAGGGTTTACAGTGAATCTATCTATAAAATTCCCAAATTAGATTCTTAGGTTTGATATTAAACATTTAAAAGGACTCAAGTTTAGTTTTAGTAACAAACAAGTTACAATATTCAAAAATCCAATAAACTCCTTTTTACATTGGCTCATTCTCAATTGCCTCAACTCAAACTAATATTACTCATGTAAACCAAATGTCAAGTATGGTCTAAAACGGCGATTCGATTCCAAATCTCACTTGAGGTGTTCACTTAACCAAAGAATTCACTCTAGAATAGGTTCACTTATGGGTCACGCGAAGATATAAGACAAATTAAGCATTAAACCTATTTGAGATATGAATGAAATAAGTTTAAAGAGTTTGAGTGTAGCCTTGTAGATGGATGTATTTATGCTTTTAAAAAGATAACTTCACTTAACATACACACGAATCTCATTAATGTTCTTATAGATGCTCTTCACCTAAAGTCAGTTAGCTATTTTACAGGGTTGTAACTTAGTTATGGAGTGTTGGGCTAATAAAAGAAAGAAATGGAAATCAAAGTGCAACAAAATGGCAATTAAATGTAAGGTGCATTACTTCCCTCTCCCCCAAACAAACTTCTCCATTTTCAACTTCCTTTCATACCACAGTAAGATGCCAAACGCTAGAGCTTTACTGAGTATGAGTTTTTTTTTTTTTTTTTTTGGTGGGACTAATGATAAAGACTTTCTGAATTGCAATGTTCCCCCCTCTTTTTTTCTCCTTTTCTTAAGAAAACAACCTATAACTCTTCTTCTACCACTTTAAAATTTTTTCCACCCCCTTATTTACCTTACTTAATTAGATTGCACCAAAATCTTATGACATGTAAGGTTGGCTCACCTAAGTAACTATGGTTGAGGTTTTTTTTGGTTTATTATGGTTAGACAAAAGAAAAATAAATTTTATTCAAAATATTTTTTTTGGCTTCAAATTGGCTCTTAGGGTAGTGTAATGAAAGAAGAGGTATAGGCTTCAAAATTCCAAAGATAGCCTAACATCACTCTAAAGGTTGCAAGCATCTTTTAGAGACATTAAATTAACTGTGTGCCTAGCAAACTATCATGTGCATGTAATACCAAAGCAAATTAATGTTTATGAAGCTAAAACAATATTTGTGAGATGAAAGAAACATATAAAGATTTAATGTAATCCCTCATGATAAAAGATAAGGCTCTAAAGCTCACTGACGGTAGGGTTCATGAATCTCCACCTATGTTTTGACATATAAAGAGCTAATTCTTATGAGCTTTATTCTTTGACACACTTTTATTTTAACAATGTCAAATATCGAGTTCTTAATGTGCCTCAAAAAGTTTAACTTTCATTATGAATTTTGTCAATTATCTAAAACTAAAACCAAACTATTTATCTTTCTAAAAGTCAATATAAACTCAAGACTAATTCACAATTATGTTGATATCTTCACTATGTTCCTAGTCAAATCTATGTTCAAACTTTGCCCTTTCTTAAGAAAAAATTCATGTATGTTCATGTTCATGCTATCATGTACTCACCCCCTAACTTAAGATGCATATTGTCCCCAATGTGCTAAAACTAAAATGTGTAGGTTTGTAGTGTGACGGGGAACATGTAGATGTAACAACTATCTTGACTAAAAAAAAAAAAAATGAGTTACCAATAGATACCAAAAGTATTTCTTGTCCATCACAAATATAACTTACCCAAAATAGAAATATCGGTCCATATGGCAAACAATGAAAGAAGAAAAATAATACAATAAATAGTACTAGATGAGCCTGATAAACCAGGGAAAGATGCAAGGTGAGGCAAAAAGCAAAAGTGAATCAGAAATCCTCCTCCTCATCTGACTCAGGTACAGGAGGATCCTCACATAACACAATCTCATACTCAACTGGTTCTTTTTTGTTAACATGTATGTGACACTGCCCGTAGATCTTATGGTGTAAACTAAGGAAATAGGTACAGGGCCTGAGCTGTGGGGGTCCATAAATGAAATGATCATCTTCCCATAAATCCAAGGCCATAGATGCCTCTAACACTCGAACATCCTTTATCAGATCATAGAACAATATGGAATCGGCAACCATTCCTCCCCAATTGGTCTAAAGATTAAGCATCGTCTTTGTCAAAATCTATAAGGCTATGGTCAAAATCCTCAAATTCAGATATGTTTGTGTACTTAATCTTGCAATTGTTATTCAATGATATATTATGATGCATCTATTCCCATGATAAACATAACATAACACAAACACAAATAATATATTTTCAAAAACAAAGAAAAAAAATAAGTAGTTATAAATTTTACAAACCCATCACCAAATTAAATAAACCAAGCCTAGGAGTTGAAAGATATAGAAGCCAAAGTAACATCTCAAAATATGCATAAGCAGGAAATGAAAAACATAAAGATAACAAAGAGTGCCACTAATTGTCATTGTGGTGAAGGAGGTGGAAATGATGCCCCTGGGCCAAAATGATATTCATAGATACTCTAACGGATTCTAAAATTTTCCCCTTCAGTGACTTCCATATGAGACATCCATTCATCCAGCCTTGCTATTGTCTCACTTTGTATTGTTAGTATGTCCAAGAGATAGTGGTTTGTTACTTCTTCCTCCCCTTCATTGTCCACAACATGAGAGCTACTATCCGCTTCAAAAGATGGACTTGTAGTTTTTCTTTTTCTAGTAGGTCTTTGTGGGTGGGCTCTATTGAAGGAAAGATAATTAATTGGTCCCTCAGGCTGGGCTCGTTAAAGGTTATCCCCTATAGTTGCTCTTTATCTGGTGAAAATCTGAGTTAGCATTCCCCCTAAAGATATTCCACCCTGCTATTTAGGGTGCTCAACAAAATCATTTAATTCATCCCATAAGAGTTAAGTTAAATCAATGCTAGCCTTAGTTCCTATAGCATACAAAAGCACAATTCTCTTTTACTATATTCCGCCATTTGATGTAAGGGGATCAAGTTGTGATAGCTAAACATGTGTATTGGCCAATAATGATCATTGATGTCAGACACTTTCACTTAGCCAGTTTGTGGCAATTTTACCCCTTCCATTAAAACCTCAGTACTCACCCTACTTAACTCGAGATGATTTGCAGGCATAAATGGGTAGTGTGGAAAATTAAGATGCAAGAGGTTGAACAGTTTAGCAAAGGAATCGAGTGTAACTTTAATGCTTTGCCCCCTCATATAGCATAGAATTTCATAGTCTCTTTCTTTCCCTTCCTTTAGTGGAATTAAATTAGAAAAAAATGCTCTCACAATTTTAAGAACACATTAGGGTTGGAAATCAACAAAATAAACAACCCACAAATCGCTAAATACCACCCAAAATTAGCTCCTTAAAAATGTTGCAACTCCCATTTTCGTTCAACTATAACTGGTCTATTATCCCAAAATCTATCAAATTCACTCTCTGTTTCCAAGGACCTACACTTATGGTGGTCATAAGCACTAGAAGAACTAGCTCGTTTAGTTGGTATTTTTTTAGGACCCATGACTATTTGTAAAAGTAAAACCAATATAAGAATAAAATTCAATCAGACTAGTGATTTTGTTGGTAAATAATTTTGAGAAGAAAAACTTTTAGAATGATGAGAAAATACGGGAAAAATAATTTTAAAATTAGTTGTTGACACCTGATACTTTATAAGTGACAAATCCTAAGCTCATCCACAAATGGTGGCTCACTTATCTTACCAGCATTACAAAGCCTTCATCACCAATTTTCATTCTTCAACTTCACAAAATTAAGAAGCCACACAATCAAGCTTTCGCCAAACAAATATGTTGAAGAATGGATAAGACTTCACAAGCGAGTTGTATTACCAGTTAAGACTTCATGAAAGAAAGAACAAATAAAGTGCAAGAAATCTTACCTAAGTGAAGATCAGTGACAAATCTTAAAGAGCTTAAAAGAACATGCAAAAAACACAAGGAACTCTCCCTGAATCTTAGTTTTCTTGAGATCATACGGCCAAATATCCCCCAAATTGCAAGAATAAAGTAAATAAAGGATGGGTCACTGGGGTTTTTGTTGGAAAATGGCCTAGAAAATGATTGGGCAGTGCTTAATTTTAGAGAAAGAGCGTGGGAATAGACAGAAGGTAGAGAGAATCATGCATGTTTATCCAAAAGTAGCCAAACAAAGAACTTAAAGTTGCCATCTAGCTTCCATATCTGGACACTAGGAGGAGAATTTTGGCTATTTTTGGGATTGCCAAATGGCGTCCAAATGCCAGGACCCATTTGCCTAATTTTTGGCATTTCCTCTTTTTCCTGATTTAAATTGATTAGGTTATTGAATTCATAATTAAAATCCTAACTAAAAATTAAAGAAACTAATGTATAACAACATGTTTGGCAATTCTAAGCCTAGTTTATTTAAATGGAGGGGGATCAAAGATCCCATGTCTCAATTAAAGCCACAAAGTTCTCAAAGTAATGTTTTAGACGATGCCCATTGACTTTAAAGTGGTCCATATTCTTTGTATTTTTTATCTCAATCGCTCCATGTTCGAATACACGGCACACAATGAATAGGCCTACCTATTTGGATTGAAGCTTTTCTAGAAATAAATGAAAAATGGATCGGTAGAGTAAGATTTTTTATCCTTCATAAAACGACAGTTTTACAATATGTTTATCATGGAGATCTTTCATCCTTTCTTTTGCAATCCTCACATTTTAATAAGCATCATTTCTAAGTTCATCTAGTTTTGTGAGCTATAGTTTAGTGTGCAGTCTTGCCTCGTCAATACTAGCATTAAACTATTTAATAGCCCAATAGGCCTTGTGTTCTAGCTTAACAGGAATATGGCATGGTTTTCTATAAATTAGACTATATAGTGACATCCTTTGGTTTGTTTTATATGCAGTACGATATGCCTATAAAGAGTCTACCAATCTCAAATACCAGTCTTTATGATTAGGATTAACCATTTTTTCTAGAATTTGTTTTATTTTTCTATTTTTCTATTTGCAGGTTCCACTTGCCCACTTGTCTGTGGGTGGTATGAGGTGCCCACTTTATGAATTATAACATATTTACACATAAGCACACTCGTAGGCCTATTGCAAAAATGTTTACCACCATTATTGATGATGGCATAAGAGAATCTAAAACGAGAGAAAATATTTTTGTGTAAGAACTTAAGGACTACTTTATAGTCGTTTGTTCTAGTAATTATTGCCTCAACCTACTTTGATATATAATCTACACCAACAAGGATGTATTTGTATCCCTTTGATATGTGAAAAGGGCCCCTAAAATCATTCCCCCAACAATCAAATATTTCTAATATAAGAATAGGGTTAAGGGGCATCATGTTTCTCCTAATAAGTTTCCCCAATCTTTGACATTTGTCAAAGAAGTACAATACTTCAGTAATTCTTTAAACAATGTTGGCCAGGAAAAATCACACTGCAAAATTTTTGCTGAAGTCTTTGAAGAAAAGAAATGACCCACATGTGCATGATTATGATAGAATTGGATAATAGCTGGGATCTCCCAACTAGGAATACATCTTCTAACCATTTGGTTAAGGCGATATTTAAAAAGGTACAGATCGTCCCAAAAGCAGACTTTTACACTCCTTAGAAATTTTATGCTATCTTCTAATTTCCAATCCTTTGACATTTTTCCTGTCACCAAGTAATTTATGATGTCAATGTACCACGAAGGTGGCGTTAGCGACCCTGCAGTCATATTAAATACATGCTCATCAGGGAAATTGTTGTTAATTTAAGTTTCATCTTTAAGATATGCTCCCTCTGCTAAACGTGATAGGTAGCCACGATATTGTTCACACCTGTCCTATCTCTTATCTCTAGGTCAAATTCCTATAATAGTAAAATCCATCGAATCAATTGAGATTTGGTCAATAAAAATTTCAAGGTAGAATGATCTGTGAATATGATCACCCTTGACCCGATGAGATAAGATCTGAATTTTTCTAGTGTAAAGACAATGGCTAAAAATTCCTCTCTATAGTTAAGTAATTTCGTTGAGTATTATCTAGTGTTTTTCTTATGTAATAAATTATATGTGCCTTCGTTTCCTTTTTTTGTCTCAACACAGCCACTATAGCATGGTCACTAGCATCGCACATGAGTTTGAAAGGTAATGACTAGTCAAGGGATTGTAAAATGGGTGTTATCGCTAAGCTATCTTTCAGTTTGTCAAATGCATCTTGGCACTCTTATGTCTACTCAAATGGTACATCTTGAGTTAGCAAATGACACAAGGGTTTTGAAATAGTATTAAAAGATTGTATAAAACATCAATAAAAACTGGCGTGCCCCAAAAAAGAATGGATATCTTTAACATTGCGTGGGGTTGGAAGTGTTTGAATTAACTCAACCTTTGATTAGTCAACTTGGATTACTAACTTGAAAATTATATTACCAAGAACTATTCCTCTTGTTACCATAAAATGACATTTTTTTCAATTCAATATAAGGTTTCGTTCTTCACATCATGTCAGTACTTTCTCCAAATTCTCTAAGCGTTGTTGGTATGAATCATCTAACACAGAGAAATCATCCATGAATACTTCGACAATATCTTCTACTATGTTGCTAAAGATGCTAATCATACAATGTTGAAAAGTAGCTAGTGCATTATAAAGACCAAAGGGCATTCGCTTATATGCAAAAGTAACAAAAAGGTAAGTCAAAGTAGCCTTTGCTTAGTCCTCTAAAGCTACATTAATTTGATTGTACCCTGAGTAAACCATCTAAAAATAGTAATAGGCATGACTGGTTACTCTTTCTAAGACTTAATTGAGAAAATATAGTGGAAAGTTGTCTTTTCTGGTGACAGCGTTGAGCTTTTAGTAATCGATTCATACTCTCCATCCATTTTAAATATGAGTACGTACTATCTCATTATTTTCATTGCAAACAACAGTCACCCTAAATTTCTTTTGTACCACTTGTGTGGGACTCACCCATTTAAAATCAGAAATAGGATAAATAATGTCCACATCCAAAAGTTCAAGTACCTCTGCTTTTACTACCTTCTTTTTATTTGGATTTAGAGGCCTTCATATTTGTCTCATTAGTTTTGCATCTTCCTCCAAGTAAATGCATTGAGTGTAAAGCAGAGGGTTAATACCAGTCAAATCAGTAATGGTCCATCCTAAAGCTCTTCTATATTTTTTTAATAGGTTCAGTAATTGAATCTCTTAGGATTCTGTAAGTTTAGCTAAAATCACTATAGGTAGGTCTCGTCCTCACCTAAGAATGCATATTTTAGATGTGTGGGTAATAGTTTTCTTTTCAATTTTGGAGCTTTAATTTGAGATGATTCCGCCCTCTTTTGTAGTGGTTCAAGTTTCTCAAAATGAGATATCGATTTACTACTAACATGATTAAGCTTGCCTCAAGCCAATCATATACTAACTCTATGACTTCTATTTCAATTTCTCCTTCTAATTTCTCATCACTGAGACAAATTGCTCATTCTAGTGGATCATGATAAAATTCACTGTCTATGTAATCTTAAACAATAGTCTCAACTACGTCTACAACATGAACTTCTGACACTTCCCTTAGTTATTTACTAACATTAAAAAATGCTAGTTTCAAAAATGATGTTTTTGAAGGATAGTTTCATTTGGCCACTCTTGTAATTTATTAAGGCATTAGAAGTTACAAGGAATGGCCTTCCAAATATAACCAGTGTCTAGTTTGAAGCTAACATACTAGTTAAAGGTTGAGTATCCAAAATAGTAAAATCAACAGGAAAATAAAACTCCTCGACTTTGACTAATATGTCTTATAGTATTCCATGGGGAATCTGAACTGATCTATCGACTAGCTATAGAGTTATTCACATAGGCTTAAGCTCTCCTAAACCCAGTTGCTAGTAAACTGAGTAAGGCAATAGATTTATACTATCACCTAGATCAAGGAGTGTTTGATCAATAAAATGGTCCCTAATATTGTCACGCCCCGAGCCTGGGGACCCGGGGGTGAGTAAATGATAAACACAACATGAGAACTGGGTTACTATCATCAGAGCAACATAGCGGTCACACAATGGACCCCCAAAACCTCCCCTCCTAGATAACAGACTAAAGGGTTTAAACCTGGACCTGTTATATATATAAACCTGGACATAACATCCATTTACCAAGCCAACATCCACCAAACCATACATGCATCAAAAATAAAGCTAAAGCATAAGTTCCATGGATGGGCCTTAAGGCCATTACACTTCCACAAGATAAAATAATACACAATCTCCATATCTAAGATTAATATACATCACTGGCCCTTAGGCCATTTGCAAACTATAACCAACATATGTATATTTAACTTTACATTCATCAAATTACAAAGTTAGCAAAACTTTGTGGCATCCTTTGCAAAATTCTCTAGCTAGACTCAAGGCTCATCTGGTCTCCCCTGTGTGGGTCCTGCAAGGGCATCTGTAGGGGGCGTGAGCGCTAAACACAGGTACTCACGATACTTCACAATATTATGCACATGATGCATACATGACATTCATAAGCACAAGTAATGAATATGTGCAACATAATGTAAGTAATACATATAAACCATGATCAATATAACGGTTTCTGAAATCTCAATACTCATACAATAATTTAAGGTTTTCACTTTATATTGTTTCCATCATTTCACACATAAACACCGGGGGGTACCAATCAATCGTGCCTTAGGGTCACATGCCCAGGGCGACGCTACGCCAAATCGTGCTTTAGGGTCTCAACCCAGGGCGACGCTATGCCCAAACTGAATCACAGAATCGTGCTTTAGGATCGAAGTCCAAGGCAACGTCATGCTAGATATACAAGTCATTTTATCTCTTTTAACATATTTATGTTCATCAATCATCACATCTTTTAACCATCATTGTCAACTATGCATCAAGGCACAACATTGACTTAAAATATAGCAGATAGGCTCCAAATGTAATGCCACTTGAACCACAATATTTTCAACTCGAACACATCATGTTAAACAAGCAAAAGTTCAGTTTTGCTAAAGGAAAGCTTACAGTAGTTTGTTTCTCATTATTGCACCCAATGGTTCACTTTAAGCCATAAAATTTGGAAATTTTGCAAGAATGATCAAGGCATTTCTTACGCACATGCGAGCAAGTTTCTATACTTAAGTGAAGGTTCAATATAGCACATTCGACCAAAAACTTCCATGTTTCAATTTGAAGTTAAATTGAGCAAAGTAATGAAATTTCAAGTTACTATAACAACTTTCAACCTCTCCATGTATGTCTACCAAATCACCAACCTCATAACTTACAAGATTAGGTTAGTCAAATCACCCTAAATCCCCAAAAGGTTCATGTCTAGGTTCTAATGCATTTCAACACAAGATTTGTTTGTAAGGAGATCATCTACAACTAAATCCATAATAGGGAAGTGAGATGTTCCCCTACCTCTCTCTTTTGGCCGAACTTTGGAGGTTGTCAAGGGAAGTGGAAATTAACTCTTTTTTGGTTCCAAGATGAGTTTATAAGTTCTTCTTCCAAAATCTTTCTCCTTTTCTTAAGTGCATCAACACCCTTCAAGAAAACCAAGGTTTATCCTTTAGTTCATCTCCACACCACTAAAATCAAACAAAGGGTCTTTAAATAGAACTAGAGCAAGGAAGGCCTACCAAGAGTTCAAGAAGCTATCTTCCTTCTTTTTCTTTTCTTCCTCCTCTCTTTTTCTTTCTTCCTTTTCCTTTCTTCTTCCCTTGGCTGAACTTCTCTTCTTTTAAGCTCACAATGTTCTCTTTTTCCTTTAGTTAAGGTTTGGTTCTTCTATTGCTAGCTAGCCGAATACATATAGTGTATACATATATCTATATAGGTCACGTGGGAGAATGGTCTTCCTTCCATCTAGTTGGCCATCTAGTTTCATTTCAATATAATTCCTTGAATTCTAGTTACGCAAACCAAGTTAGTTTCCTATGAGCCAATCACATCTAGCCATGTGTTCTCTTCTCAACTAGCAAGATATATATATATATGCATCACCACAAGTTGGCCAGCTAAGTTATTCACCACCACAAGTCACTCTTATGTCCATATACATACAAGGTAACAAAGTCTTCCACATTTAATTGTCTTGGTCCCACCACCATTAAATGAAATTTCCAACTCTCACGAAAGCCAAATTAAGAAGAAATTAAGAAAGATAGTTTTCCAAAAATGTTTGGCCGGATTGCTTCTCCTCTCTCATGACCAAGATTTGGTCCAAATGTCTTAGGGTTGACTTAGTCAAATTCCAATCTTCACCATTCAAGTAGCCGGATCAGGGGAAAGCCCACTGCCTTCGCTTGGGCGCACAACGGGAGACCATCTCAGGCGCACGCTAGCTCGGGCGCCCACCTGAGCATGGACTCGGGCACCTGCCGAGAGCCATTTTAGCCTGGATGGTGCAGGGTTCCTCGGGCGCCCGCCTGTGCATGGGCTTGGGTGCCGCCGAGGCTGGTTTTCTCCCGAAATTTCTCACTTCACCCCAACACTTAAATCAATCAACCCTTGATCTCCAAGCACCATGACACAATCAAACTTATCTCAATTCGATTCCAATGCTATATTCATTCATCACGTGAACACGGGGTATCACATACTCAATCATTACTGCATATTATATATATTTTTATCATGTATTGTGAGTATAAGTAGATTAGTGCTCACATCCCCACGGATTGTGTTACAGGTGCAGAACTTGGCAATTAGGTGGGGCTACTGCATTGGACTAGCCTTAGAGTTTGTTTTCTCTTTTTATTTAATGTTTTTATTTTAAAGCAATCTGGACTGTATGAATATTATATTTAGATTCATTTGGTTGGGTTGTTA
>JAVXUM010000001.1:33268624-33282093 GCA_035590655.1 Pouteria glomerata
GAGCTGGAACTTGGAAAACTTCCTAGACAAACTCCTTGTCCTATCACAGTACTTGGCCATACGCTCCTTCCTGGCTTTGTACTCTCCTTGAACTTGTTCGACCACCAACTGGGAGTCGGTGAACACCCTTATTCATTCTGCTCTTATCCGCTTTGCCATTTGAAGACCGGTGAGAATGGCCTCGTATTCTGCTTCATTATTGGTTGCGGGGAATTTGAACCGCAAAGAATATTCGAATCTATGGCCTTCGGGAGACACAAGAATTATTCCGGCACTACTGCATTTATTCGTTGACGAGCCGTCTACATTCAGGGTCCATAGTTCATCGCTGCCTTCCTTCGGGTTTGGACACTCTCGGCTGTTTGTAAATTCGGCGATGAAATATGCCACAGCTTACTCTTTTATTGCTATTCTCGGCTGGTATTGAATGTCAAACTGGCTGAGCTCGACCGACCACTTCATCAGCCGTCCGGATGTTTCGGGTTTGTGGAGCACGTTCTTGAGTAGTTGGTCTGTGAGCACCACAATGGTATGGGCTTGGAAGTATGCTCTCATCGCCGGGATGCGATTACAAGGACGAAGGCCAGTTGCTCCATCTTAGCGTACCTTTCCTCCGCTTCGCGAAGGGCCTTGCTAGTGTAGTAGACCGGCTTCTGGATTTCGTCCTCCTCCCAAACCAATGCCGAGCTCATAGCTGTGGATAAAACAGCAAGGTAGATGATTAGCTTTTCTCCTGGTGTGGTTCGATTGAGCAGTGGGACTGCCCCCAGGTACTGCTTGAGTTGCTCGAAAGCTTCTTCACATTTAGCCGTCTACTCGAATGCCTTCCATAACACCTTGAAGAAGGGGTGGCATTTGTCAATCGATCGGGAAATAAACCTATTCAATGCAGCCACCCTGCCGGTGAGTCTTTGAACTTCTTTCGTACTTCGTGGGGGTTGCATCTCTATTATCGCTCTGACTTTTTCTGAGTTAGCTTCTATCCCTCGGCAGGAGACCATGAACCCGAGAAACTTGCTAGACGCCACTCCGAATGCACACTTCGCGGGGTTCAGCTTCATTCCGTACTTCCTTAGTGTGTCGAAAGTCTCTTGTAGATCGGCCACGTGTGACCCCGCCTTCCTGCTCTTGACCAGCATGTCATCCACGTTACGCCCGATCTGACCTCCGAACATTCTATTCATGAGTCACTGATAAGTTGCTCCAACGTTCTTTAATTCGAAAGGCATGACATTGTAACAGTATAATCCCCGGTCAGTGATGAAGACTGTGTGCTCTTGGTCGTGCTCGGCCATCCTTATTTGGTTGTATCTAGAAAAAGCACCCATAAAGGATAGTATTTCATGGCCAACTGTTGAATCCACCAGCAGATCAATGGACGGCAGAGGAAAGCTGTCCTTCTGGCAAGCTTTATTCAGGTCGGTGAAGTCGACGAACATCCGCCATTTGCCGTTAGACTTCTTGACTATTACCACATTGGACAGCCAAGTGGGATAATGGCGCTCGCGAATGAATTTCGCTTTTATTAGTTTATCAACTTCCTCGGCAATCGTATCATTCCTTTCTAGGTAGAAGACTCTCATCTTTTGCTTATCGGTCGGGCCGTTGGAAGAATGTTAAGGTGATGTGTAATCACACTCGTGTTTATTCCTGACATGTCTTCGTGGGATCAGGCAAAGACGTCCAGGTTATTTAGCAAGAAATCTTTGATTTCTTTTTTCAGGGGCTCGGGTGTCTCCGAGCCAATCTTTATTGTTCTTCCTTGGCCGGGGAAGCCGACCTCCACGTTTTCCATCTCCCCTTCTGGTTCTCCTCTCTTTGTTTCCCCTTTGTCTCGTACTTCTAGCCCGTCAATCAACAAGGCCTCTTAGGGAGCCTCTTCCTTCAAGGAGGACACATAGCACTCGCGAGCCACCTTCTGGTCGCCTTTGACACATCCGACCCCGTCTTTGGTCGGAAAACTTAACGCGAAGATGGTAGGTGGATGTTACCGCTCGGAATGCGTTCAGTGCCGTCATTCCGAGGATCACGTTGTAAGCTGAAGGGATGTCCACCACCAAGAAGTTGATCATCTTCGTGGCTTACTGGGGTTTCTCTCCCAGGGTGACCGGCAAGGTTATTGAGCCGAGTGGCACTACCCGATCTCCGGTAAAGCTGACTAGTGGAGAGGACACAGGTTGTAACCTTTCCCGACCGATTCTCATCTTTTCGAACGCTCCCCAGCAAAGAATGTCGGCCGAACTCCCGCTGTTGACAAGGATTCTCCAAATCTTGAAGTTGGTGACTACAGCCGAAATGACAAGGGGGCCGTCGTGGGGTTGGAAAATTTCATTTGCTTCCTCCTCCGTGAAGCATATTGGTTGGGACTCGGTCTTCACTTTCTTTTTCGGTCGGTCGGCTACGTACGCCTCTCTCGAGGTGTTCAACTCTCGAGCACATCTCCTCTGGGTGGAGGAGGATTCACCTCCCGAGGCAAAGCCGCCAGAGATGACACTTATTTCACCGATCGGTTGTTGGTTCTGCTGTGCTCGGTTGGGTTCACGCCTCTCGGGAGTTCTTCTCCCCTGGTTTCATCGATCGGGGGCCTGCTGCTCAGGTCTCCTATCATCACGGCCCAGCAGATACCGACCAAGCCTTCCTTGGCGCACGAGCTCTTCCACCCTCATTTTGAGATCGTAGCATTCTTCAGTGTCGTGGCCATGGTCCCGGTGATAATGACAATATTTGTGCTGGAACCGTCTCTCTCTCTCGAGGTTTTCAGGGGCTCAAGCCACTTGAAATCTCTATTGTTCTGGATTTCAAAGAGCACGTTCCTTAGGCTGGTATTTAGCGGAATAAAGTCTCCTCGGTCGTCATATCGGTGGTTATAAAATCTCTGCGGTCCCCTATCCGGCCTGCTATCCACCCTCCTGTTCTTAGGGTCTCTACCGCCCCTGGTGTCATTTGGGACATCGTGCCTCTTCTTTTCGATCCCCGAACCGGTAGCCCAATCAGTGTCTTTCCTGGCCCTTATTGCGTCCTCCACGTTGATGTATTTTTGAGCTCGAAACATGAGCTCTGCCAAGCCTGATGCTGGTTTCTTCACTAGAAAAGCCATAAATCGGGGTGACCTAAGCCCACTCATGAAGGTAGTGAGGATCACCTTCTCGTCTGCTTCATCAACTTCTAGGGCCTCTTTGTTGAATCGCCTTACATAATCTCTCAAGGATTCTTCTCTTCCTTGCCTGACAGTGAGAAGGTGAGTGGCAGGCCGCCTCTGCTTCTGGCCTCCGATGAAGTGGCTCACAAAGAGTTTGCTGAGCTCAGAGAAACTAGCCACCGAGCCCGGTTTAATCTTCGAAACCACACCCGGGCAGCTCCTTTGAGGTTGGCGGGAAATACCCTACACATTATCTCATCCGGGTAGGCGTGGATGAGCATTAGTGTCTTATAGGTTTCCAAATGATCCAACGGGTCCCGTGACCCATCAAATAAGTCCAGCATTGGCATCTTAAACTTTGCTGAAAGAGGGCAAGCCATTACCGCGGGGGTGAACGGAGAGTCAGTGTTACCCAACAGATTTTCTACGGTGTTTGGCGTCTTAACAGCCGCCAAAACTCCGTCTGTTTGGGCCTGCATGGCCCTAAACTATTCCTGCTACATGTTGGCGCTTGCAGATTCGACCCTCGAACCTTTAGCTTGATAGCCAAGGCCTCCTGCCCCCACAGTCCTTTCTCTTCGATGCGACTCCTCCGGGAGGTCGTTTTTTCCCACGACGCCAGCCCCCTGGACATGCGGGGCTTCGTTGTATCCGGCTCCTACTCTTACAGGAGCAACTCCGCCCCCAGCCCCAGCGGGGGCTCCGTTGGTCGCTCCGTTGCGCTTAACGACACCTCCGTTGTGGACCCCATTCCCTGACGGGGCAACTGGGGGTGGAACCACAGCGGGGATGCGGCGTTAACTTGCTGCAGCAATGCCTGGTTTTGAGCGACGAGGGTCTGTATGACTCCCATCATTTCCTGCATTTGCCTCTCCACAGCATTGAGCCTTTCGTCGTTTAGGTTCTCCATATCGACTGTCGGTTGAGAATGTTGGTGGGTATTCACGCCGGATCTTGTTTGGACCATAAAACCAGTGAGGAAACCTTCGTTCCCACAGACGACGCCAACTGATAACTCAACAAATCCGGGAGAGCACTGGATGGTCCGAAACACGTCCGGGTAGCCTGAAAATGCGCCTGAACACCGGTGTGGTGCCTGCCAAAGAGCCTCCGATACTTAAGTTAGCAAGAGGGATTAAGAAAGTATTTTGGCAGAATAACGGTAATACAAGAATTGTCCGTGTACCTGATTCCTGCGTGCCACCTTATTTATAGAGGATACCCTGAGTAGCTGCGCGAAATGGAGGTTACCTTCCATTGGTGTCATGCCACGTGTTACCAGATCTCGCGCCGATATTCTCTGGCCAGTCGTCAGAACCGCCAGCGGGTAGTGCTGTTAGTGGGCCGTGCCGTTAGTGGACAAGCAGCGCTTCACAGTAGCCATCAGCGGATGTCACGGGAAAAACCTGAGTACAGTGGCACGTGAGCGTTTTTGTCTCATTTGGCAGGACTAGCTAGATCGGTCGGTCGCTTCTGTGACAGGGTAGATCGGACTTCCAGACCGAAACGTGATCGATCGGGTCGGCCTGGTTTCGATCGGTCGGGTGCGGAAAGGTCGGTCGGGTGCACACTATCAAAAATTGTTATATATTTTTCATATTGAGTTATGTTACAACTTTATTCATATGTTTAAATGAAATGTCCATTTCTTTCATTTTGTCGTTTTCTTTATCTATATGATTAATCATGTTTTCATGTGTATTTATTAATATCAATTTTATACAATTTATTAATTATGTTAATGCCAAAACTTTTAATAGTACAAATATATTTTCAAATTAAAACTTAACTGTATTAATATAAGATAAGTTCATAAGATAAGTCTTTTTTTTATATATATTTTGTTGTGAAAGCCTGATTAGTTTAATGAAAATTGTATTAGTCTTAAAAAAAATAGGGATTATTGTCAAAATTTATTTAAAATTTTACTTTTTTATTATTGTACAACAATATTTTCACATCAAACAAAAGATAAATTAAAATTTTAAAAAGTTCTACTTGGTATATTTAAATTAACAAATTGAAAAATAATCCTAAAAAGTGACTTCTGTTGGAATTTAAACTTTAATAATAACAAAAATATATAATAAAATTTAAAAAATTATATAAACAATTACATTTAATAATTGCAATAAATTTAAAAAAAATCATACCTTGTATTTTTGAATGAACAAATTAAAACATATAGTAAAGAATAAACTTTCCCTAAAATCTTTTACATAAAAAAATTAGAAATTTTATTAGTAATAAAAAATATAAAAATATAAAAATCTAATATTAACAATCACATTAAAATAGAATAAAATATAAAAAGTGAAATCTAAAAATAAAAAATTTAGGATGTAGCAAGCAAATCACAAAGTTGAAAAAAATTAAAGTGATGAAAATTTTAAAATAAATTTGAAAGGAAATAAAACTTGGTATCTATTTATAGATTTTACATACAAAAAAGTCTTATACTATTTAGATTAAATTAATTTTTTGATCGAACTGAAAATTAAAATCTTATTAGTAAATAGAATAATTTTTATGTATTTTTGTTTATTTTAAATTCTATAATAGTTGTGGACTAAATATTTTTTAAATTTTTTATGCATTTTTAATAGTTTTTACATATTTTTTATTTCAGTGACCTGTTTTTTGGATCAATGCTCTGTCCATTCTTTTTTAATTTGAGATGAAAAATATTAATTTAAATAAATATATAAATAGAAGTATAAATTAAATAAAAATATCAAGTGATATCTATAAACATTCTAATTTAAATAAATTTGTGAATAAGTGGTAATTATGTATAATAATATTTTTTTTTAGATTATATAATTATAAATTAAGATAATTATAATTATAAATTTATGCTAACAAATTAAAATCTTTATTTAACTGGTTAATTATTTTTCTGCATTATTTTGTTAAATAATAACATTTATTATTGTAGCCGTTATTTAATATGGTAAATTTTCGTTTACATTATTTTGTTTAGTAAGAATAATATTTATTATGTTTTAAATAACAATTTATCAAAAAATAAAAATAATAATACACTTTAAATAAAAATAAAAATATAAAATAAGAAATTATATGATAAAAAAAAGTGTAGTCCGAAACTCTATCAATTACTTCTACTATTGATGTTAGGACACACACTGTCACAAAAAATTTTAATAGAGTTAAGTTAAAGAGTTTGATTAATTAGGTTAAAGTAGTCAATAGAATGCAGATAATGAAATAATAGAGTTAAGTTAAATTAAAAAAATTAAGAGTAAAGTAGTCAAATGCATTATTTTGTTAAATAATAACATTTATTATTATAACCTTTATTTAATATGGTAATTTTTTTTTACATCATTTTGTTTAGTAGGAATAATATTTATAATGTTTTAAATAATAATTTATCAAAAAAATAAAAAGTAATAATACACTTCAAATAAAAATCTATATTACAATTCAGGACCGCTGATTTGATGTTTATGTGCGTGTTTTAACTCGATTGGGCCGGGGAAAGAGGCTGTCAGTTAGTTTGTGTGTGTGTTGGAGGTTTGGGTAGGGGTCTGCCCTTGGGTGAGGGTTTGAATGAGAGAGAAAAAGGGTGCCGGCGTTTAAAAATGTGACCTGAAGGGTTTTAATTAAATCAGCTCACACTTTAATGAAGAGGTACGGAGGGAAGCACGCTGACAACCACGGATTGGGGGAGTAATTGGTTTATTGTTTGCTGCACCATCAATTGAGAATTAAGGGGTTGTCTGGTTTTTTAAGTTTTGTCTAATGAAATTGTTAGTTTTATTATTTAAACCACAAAATCCGAAATTATAAACTTTTACATTGTTAACTATTTGATTTATTACTCAAAAATTATGAAATTTTTAGATAATAAAAGTTTAAGAAAGTTAAATATTTTAGACATGGAAAAAGGTTATTTTTATTTTTATTGTAAATGTGGATCCAACGGTTGAAATTTTATTTATCAATAGTTGAAATTTTGTTTCTACGTATCATTGGCACATGCAAAAATTAATAATTACTTAAATTTAGAGAGTAATTATTTTCACATTAATAATTACGTATCATTGGCACGCTCTTCTAAGATAGAGTTAACAACTAAAAATACTTAATTATATAATTTGTATTAAAAAATTTATTAATATTTATGTGTCCATTAAAAAATTTAAATAAAATACTAAAACAGTAGAATTTTATTAGAAGTGCAAGGTATTTTGGCTCCGTTTAATTGGAGATTAGGATGGTGTTGATAAGTAATACGACAAAATAATATATCAAATTTTATCATGTATTATTTTTACCTCAATTTTTTTCTTTCTTTTTTTTTTAACATCATCCAAACAGCGCCTAGATTTTTGTGTAGAATTATATTTTTCAGTATTTAAGGATATGTGATTTATTTTTCTTCATGGAGGCCAGATCAGTAGAGCTTCGTTTTGATTTATTTTTCTTCTAGAGTATCCAACTGCTGAAATTTTATTTTATTTATCAATAGTTGAAATTTTGTTTCTACATGTCATTGGCACAGGCAAAAACTAATAATTACTTAAATTTAGAGAGTAATTATTTTCATATTTTTAAAATATGCACGCTCTTCTAAGATAGAGTTAACACCTAAAAATACTTAATTATATAATTTGTATTAGTAAAATAAGCATACTCCAGAAATACGTAATATCTTCTTAAAATTGAGAGTGTAAATTATATATTTGAATTAATTATTTTATTATTTTAAAATATATGTTCAAATAAATAATTAATAAACATATATTGATACATCTAACTTAAAAAATAAATGAATAAAGCTTTTATGATTAAATTTAAATATATTCTACTTATTTCAAATTTTAGGGAGGTACAATAAATTTTACGCAATAACTGTAGTGGTAGGATTAAGAGTCAAGACCCCACTCATTTTTTCATAATGAATACAAAGAGGATTGATTATACTTATTATTTTTTAAATTTTATCAAAATTACAGTTGACCGCTTATCTCTTAATTTTCCTACAAAAAATTATATATATTTATGGTCCAAACTCAGCATCAATCATACTAATAACTTAGATTATACTCATGGCATCCATGCTCTCAAGAAGATTTTAAGCCAATTTTTATAGTATAATATATACATTATTCAGTAATTAAAATTTTAAACAAAAAGATGAATTCAAGCCAAATTTATTAATATTTATGTGTCTATTAAAAAATTTAAATAAAATACTAAAGTAGTGGAATTTTATTAGAAGTACAAGGTATTTTGGCTACTTTTGATTAGAGATTAGGATGGTATTAATAAGTAATATGAAAAAATAATATATATGATTTGATATAATATATGATTAGTGACATTTGAGAGACCAATGATCAAAAGTTTAATTTTCTCCAATCAAATTTTATCATGTATTAGTTTTACATCAATTTTTTTCTTTCTTTTTTTTTTTAACATCATCCAAACACCACCTAGATTTTTGTGTAGAATTATATTTTTCAGTATTTAAAGATGTGTAATTTATTTTTCTTCATTAAGGTCAGATTAGTAGAGTTTTGTTCTGATTGATCTTCGTTTTTCTGGTCAGTTGATCCATTGTTCATCAAGGCGTGAAATCTACAGACTGCAGTTCAATAACATCCCAAAAAAAAAAAAAATGAAATATATATATAGTCACTTTACAATAACTAAAAGATAGGGCCTCGGTGAAGAAAAATAAATGACATCCAGAAGGTGACTGCAGTAGGAAGAAACTTTGTGTACAAGGCACTTCCAAGAAAATACTTCGCCTCGAAACCCTCAATTTTAACATACAAGTACAATTGACGAGGGAACCTGAGATTCTAAATTGTAAGGGGCTTAGCCTTGCGTAAATGGCCCATGCTATTAACAAGATCCTTGCGGGTGCAGACAGGGAACACATTGATGTTCTTCAACACTTTCAAACGCCAGAGAACGTATAGAAAGCTCAGCTGATCCTGAGAAGTGAAACGGACAGCTTCATTGAACCAAAGGCACATGAACAAATTAGTCAACGGCGAGTGCTGCCTCACGATCACAAAAGCTTTAGCTAGAGCTGCACAGATCGACCAATACATACAAAATTGAGATCCCATATTACTAAAAAGTGTTCCTACGACACTTTACTTCTCGGTATTAATAATGATTCTTTGATCTTTTGGTTGAATTATAAATGTGATAGTAAAATTAAATTTCAAGTTTATATTGTGCGTTCAGTTGATTGCTTTCAAATTGTGTTTTAATTTTTTTAAAGGGAAAAATACAATAAAAGGGAACTTATTTTGGGTTTTTGAAAAGAAAAAATGTACTAACATTATTTAATTTAAAATATATGAATATTTAATTTTAATTAATGAGTGTCATTGGCACGAATTATTTCTACAACATAGTTAAAAAGTTATTTGTTTCCGTGCCTTTAGGCACGGGCAAAACCTAGTAAAAATATAAAATAAGAAATTATATAATAAAAAAGTGTAGTCCGACACTATCAATTACTTCTACTAATGATGTTTAGGGCATACACTGTCACAAAAAATTCTAGTAAAGCTAGGTTACAGAGTTGGATTAATTGGGTTAGAGTAGTTAATAAAATGCAGATAATGAAATGATAGAGTTGAGTTAAATTAGAAAAATTAAGGGTAAAGTAGTCAAATGCATTATTTTGTTAAATAATAACATTTATTATTATAACTTTATTTAATATGGTAAATTTTTTTATATTATTTTGTTTAATAGGAATAATATTTATTATGTTTTAAATAATAATTTAACAAAAAATAAAAAATAAAAAATAATAATACACTTTAAATAAAAATAAAAATATAAAATAAGAAGTTATATGATAAAAAAAAAAAGTATAGTTCGAAACTCTTTCAATTACTTCTACTATTGGTGTTTAGGACATACACTGTCACAAAAAATTATAGTAGAGTTTGATTACATAATTTGATTAATTGAGTTAAAGTGGTCAATAAAATACAGATAATCAAATGACAAAATTGAGTCAAATTAGAAAAATTAAGAATGAAGTAGTTAAATTTTTTTTTTCAAATATTGAGACTTTCTATAGTAAATATAGATATAGATTTATTTCTGTAACATTATATTATTATTTTTCAACATATTATAATTAAAATAACATTTTTACTGCAAACTTTGCTTAAAATACTTACTAAAACAATTATGACTAAAATAATAATTTTCAAATGAGTTAAGTTAATAAAAATAATCAAAATAGTATATTGATACTATTTGTGACTTTTAAAACTATCAAACATATTAAGGCGCTATTTGGCACGGTGAAAATTAAGGGAAAAACTCTGAAAACCTTTAAAAAACCTCAAAAACTTTCGAATACATTTTGTACTTTTTGTATTCCGTGAAATTTCTATATATTTATACATTCTAACAAATTTTTATAAACTCTAATAAATTTTTTATAAATCCCAATAACAATTTCACAAACCTTAATAAATTTTTTACAAATTTCAAAATTTTTCAATAATTTTCAAAAAATCTAACATAAATCCATCGGAACGAACTCAAAAATCCATTTAGACAGTTTCTCTCTCCAACATTTTAATGCAAAAGTTAAAAAATTCAACAATTTTCAAAAAGTTATGACATAAATTTGTTGAAACCGATCAAAAATTCCGTCGAAACGATTTATCTCTCTAACATTTTGCAACGAAAGTAAAAAAACTACACTATTTATTTTTGAAAAATGTAATTTGGTGGTTATGTATCAAATGTCAAAAAATTACCTAACCACATTTTTTCAATGCTCTAAACTCGCCCTAAATCATGTTATTCTAATAAAATTCCAACTGATTAATCTTATGATATTAAAAAAAATGAATATTCTAAAAATGACTATTGTATATATATGATTGAGGGAATTTGGGGCAATTAATAAGTGCACTAGACCGATCGATGTTATTCAACCGATCTTAATAGAAACTTGACCTGGCTGAGCGTTCTGTTCCCCAAGAATACTAATCAATCAATGTATTACAGACAAAATTATTTACGTCATAGTCACACATATAACCATTTCTTGAGATGTCGTCTGTTCATTAACGATTTTAATAACTAATCAACAAGGATTGGTATTGGGATCTACAAATGCACGTGGCACAATCCGATTAGATAAGAAATACAATCTAGTGTAGCTCACATATATAATATTCATACAGGTTGTATTCATTTTTTTAAATGCCACCATCTTCGATGTTCAAGTATACAACATACTTTTACTTTGTTGTTACTTTGCAATAGTATATTCTCAAACTCTCTTACTAACGTAAGTATCAGAGATTTTTTAGCAAGCACTACACTGGTGTTCAGATAACTTTCCGAATTCGACTTAGATCAATCGGTATACTCCTAGTTTACTGTGTTATCAATGGCTATAATTATGTCATCTAAAACACCAAACTAATACTAATTAATAAAAGCTCGAGTTATATGTAAAGCCGTGTAATCACAAATTTTCAATTTTAAACTTATCTAGATCTTATAAGTAAATTTAGGCTAATTTAGGAGATGTTTAGAAGAAAAAAGTTTGGCAAAAGTACAATTGATTTGATATAAAGGTGATATGTGTTAAAATTTAATTAGAAAAAAATACAAAAAAGTAGTTGAATTTTGGTGAAATTTGATATTTTTATAGCCGTCCAAACAGGGACTTAGAGGTTGAAAGTATAAAAGTTTTGACAATTCAAATATTTATTTGGGTGTTTGATAAAACTTTAAAAATTAAAAAAATTATATAAAATTAGAAAAAATTGGTAATTTTGTATGTGTAATAATTTTTTTTTGTGCTTGATAAAAATTAAAAATATTTAAAAGTTTAAAACAAAAAAAAAAATTAAAGTTATTATTATTATTAATTTTTTAGGGACGTCACATGACTGTTATTTAAGAAACAAAAACAAAAAGAAATCACTACACAAAGAATGTTGGTTAGATCCGAATGTGATTTGTTAACAATGAGGGTGTTTGGAGTGATAAAAAGTGAGATAAAATGAGAGTTTGTAATTCGGATAATGAAATAAAAATAAATAAATTTTAGAGATTTTCAAATAAAATCTTTACCCCCATACCTATCCTATATATATATATTTTATGTAATCCAAGTTTTTTGTTGAATAAAATAATGAGTGCGTTTGAAATACCAGGGAATACCAAGAAACTCGAGGGAAACTCCATAATTTTATAACAAAATTTCATCATATTGAGCTATATAAATTTATATAAATTTCTATAAATTTATAGATATAAATACTAACAAAATTTTACAAAACTTAATAACGTTTTTACAAATTTCAATAATACTTTCACAAATTTTAATAAAATTTTTACAATTTTTAAAAAGTTTTAACAAAAAGGTCAAAAAGTTTATATCAAAATTCGTTTAAACAGACGATTCATCTCAAAATTTTGTGATTTGTAGTTTATATTTCAAACACAAAAAAAAAAAAATATGTAAATTACATTTTTTTTCTATTGGAACCCCAAACGCACCCTAATTAGGTTGTGTTTGGAGCACCAACTAATCTAAAAAAATTTAACTTTTTTAGACTTTAAAAATTTTTTACTTTTTCAAACATTATGTCAAAATTCATTTTACAAAAAGTTGTATCGATTTTTGCACAACAAATTTTATAAAATTTAAAAATTTTAAAATTATCTACTAATATTTTATCATGTATCCCTGTATATAATTTTGAATAATTTTATATCAAATCAAATATAATTATATAATAATTATTTTAAAATAATTTTTTACATCCTAAACTTTAAAAAATTTCACTTTTAATATTTTTTTTGGATTTTGTGAGACTCCAGACGGGTCGTTAGTCAACCAATTGGTCGTCAGGAATTGGAGCGTGCACCACGCGCTACGAGTAAGCTTTTACGACGCCGTCCCTCTTTCATCAAAAGCAAAGATGGGCGGTCAGTGGGTCCCGCAAAAGTCGGTGAGGGAAAAGTAGGCGGCCACCTCATCAACTCCTTCATCTGTCCTCATTGCCCCTACCCCAACCGTGTATGCACTAGATCCATTTAGAGTTTCAATGTTTCAGAAATCAATGTAGAAATAATAATGGCAACGTTAGTGGTTACGTAAAAAATATAAAATTTTATAAATTTTTATAAATATAAACTATAAAAATATAAAATTTAAATTTTGTAAATACACAAAATGCAAAATATTAATTTTTATAATTTAATATAATTCTAAACACATTTAATATGTAATAGAATAATAGTAATTTTGGCATCATTTGGTGTTCAAAAATATAAAATTTTATGAATT
>JAVXUM010000001.1:33305626-33319438 GCA_035590655.1 Pouteria glomerata
TTGGTTGTACGGAAACTTGACGTAAAAATTGTAATAGTATCACGTAAAGCTTGTAATAGTATCAAAATATGGATTGAATTTGATTACAGACACAATGGTGCTGCTGTGAAATTAGTTAAATGAGTAATTAGTGATTTCGTGAGTTTAGGAAGTGCCACGTAGTCCCAAAAACTAATAATTTTGCGGGAGATGTTATGGATGGATTAGGAGCTGGTGGGAAGTGTACGGGGGAGGGGTGGGGTTTGGGTCGGTTTGGTGGTGGGGAGCCACATGGGAGTGACAAGTCCCATGCGTGATAATGACTCCACGTGGCGATGTGACGAGAGGGAAGGGGTAGTGGTGGGCACGTGGGATGTGGTGATTCTTGCGGGTGGTGGGGGAGGGTCGGTTTGTCCTATCCTATTCTCTCGCTCTGAGGCCGACAATTGAATGGCGGGGGCATAGGGTTTTTGAGGGGGGACGGAGCAAAAGAAAGAGGAACTACGGCTGCCGTGGGGGCACTCTCTGTATCTGCAGGCTCCGGGTGGGGCTGTAATGGCACTGGGTTTGCAAATAGAGTAAAAATAGAGTAAGCATGGAACAAGGAAAGAAAAAGTTTAATTAATAAAAAAATACTAAAATTAATAAAATTTTAATGTAATTTCTTTAACTCAATAGAGACAATTGTCCTGTTGAACTTAACATGGGTTCTACCCATGCTTATAGTTGTCTATGTGGCTAGGAGTGTAAAAGGGGCTGCTCGGCCCATGACTTGGCCGAGCCCGACAATAGTCCGACCCCCCTTGCCCCGCCCCATCTCTATATTCTCGGGCCAGGACTTAGGTCAGCGTGACCCGCCCTGAGATCCGACCCGCCAAGATCTGGACCGGGTTGCCCTCGCCCCACACCCTCTCTCCTTCTCCACACAGCGTACAACAACGGATCCCTGACTATTTTGGAGTTTTTTTTTGTGAAATGTAAAAAATTGGCTCGACTAGAATCAAACCAGTGACCTTCTCATTTGCAATAAAATGCTCTACCAACTGAGCTATGGACGGGATGCTATTTTTTTTTTTTTATATTTAACCGTTTTTGCTACCCAACCTTTTTTTTTTTTTGCCTTTTTTGGTTGAACGTTGTACTACCCAGCTTTTTCTTTTTAGTTTGAAAGGTCCAAACTATTTTCCATAATTATAACATTTTTTTTTCAAAAAAATTACAATTCAATGTAATTTTTTTGTTAAATATATTTTAATATATTTTGTTTAAAAAGTACAATTTAATATATTTTCTATTGTTGTTTAATAAATTTTATTTTTTTCAATAATTATTTTAGTGTGTTTGGTCAAATTTTATTTTGTATTTATTCATTTAAAAATATTAAAAATATTAAAAAATATTAAAAAACAGGTTGAGTCAGTTGGGACAGGTCAAGGCGGGGATTGCTAACCCTGGCCCGACCCAAGAAGCTTGAGGGGTGGCTGGGCGGGTCAGGCCGGGTCTGGGCGACCCAATGGAGAGGGTTGGGCTAGGTCTGACCCGTTTTGCATCCCTTTTTGTGGCTGCGTTCAAGAGTAGTAGTTACTGTTGGATGACAAAAAGTTTAATGAAAGTATAAAAATTTGATGTAAAAATGACATGTAGCAAAATTTGATTGCATAAAAATATAAAAAATTGGTAAAAATTAATGAGTTATGATTGATTATGATAAACCATATTTGTCTCTTTTTCTTGCTCTTTTTTGCTCGGACACTTTGGACTCTTTGCTTAGACTTTATTTTGTTTCGAAGACAGCTTTTAGTTTTTTTTTTTAATTTTTAATTATTTATTTTATATAATTGTTTTCTTACCAAAATTAATTTATTTTTAGAAGTTACATATTTTTGGGTCATTAATTATATTCGTAAAAAGTAAAAAATAAAATATAGAAAAAATTATGTTCGTTTAAATAAAATTAAAATAAAAAAATTAACTTTTTTCGTTACTGTTTTATTTAAACAGATAGTTTTTATCTAATTAAATGTGAAGTTTTCAATTTTTTTTTTAAGTGAATGCAATTAACATGTCTAAAAACACTACGAACTCGACTGACATGCGTGGGTTATATATCTTTATTGCGACATAGTGCGTCTAAAATTAATCAAATGATAAAAGTATATTTTTGATTTTAAGATTGAACCTAAATGCATAGATTAGGAATCGTCAACTGGCATTTTCAAAATGAGTGTGTCGAGAAACTCAAGTTTTGATTCTACTTTAAAATGTTTTTTTTGTTTTTTTAATTATGTTTTTCAAATTATGATAAATGACCTATTTTTATTAACTCTCAACTAATATGTGCAATTAAAGATAGTGGGTTCATAGGTAAAGTTGTGCATGAAAACAATTACATTTGGATCTTTAGAAAATCTAGAGTCCCTTTCAACTCTTCATAATTATAATATCACAATGTACTAATTTAATTTATAATGATTAGCGCATACAACTCAAAAATTCAAATAATATATAAATATGAGGCACTCGAGCTTAGCTCTTGTGTGCGAGTGTGATGTAATGTTTGCTTATGTGATACTAAGGGTTTTTATATGCTGGTTTGACTCCAAATACTATTAAAGACTAAATCTGTTTTTAGTGCCCACTGGGACACATTATAAAAGAAGTTTTCCAATAGGGACAAGAATTAGTACTGAAAATCTATATAAAGTTTGATTTGTGTAGTCCTTATGTATGAATGTGTGTGTGTGTGTTCTAAGAATGGAGTAGGTATTGAAATATGGTATATGAAAACCAAGGTGACCAAACTTAAGTTATTTGCACGAGCTGCGAAAGGATAAGATCAACATAAACCTAAGATGGTTTGAACTATATGTTTATATGATGTGAACTCAGGGCTCATTTGGAGTCCCAACAAAATTAAAAAAAAAAAAATAGAAATGAATTTTTTAGGAGTTTACAGTGTAAAAAGTGGTTTTGAAATGATAGTTGGATGATTGTGTTGGATTTGATGGTAAGTTGTTAAAAATTATATAAAGTGACACGTGATAAACTATTAGTAGAGAACCTTGAAAATTTTAGAATTTTGTGAAATTTTTTGATACAACTGTTAGTATAACTTTTTCAAAATTTTACCAAAATCTATTGGAACACACCATTGTAGTGCATTCTAATGGATTTTAATAGAATTTTGAAAAAGTTAAATATTTTTGGAGTTTGAAAATGTCAAAATTTTTGAAATTTTTTAAGATTGGTTGGTGCTCTCATATGAAATGCGTGCAAATATAGGAGCTTTGCAAAGCTCGTGCTGATGTGATATGCTAATGTGTATTTGAGCAGATGCAAATGTGATCAGAAGGCCATGAATGGTAAATTGATTGGCATAAAAAATAGTAAACCTCATCATCAGCTAAGGTATGCTAAGTGTATGAGCTAGTGAGTGACTGATGAGATTGATGTTGTGTAGAGGATTAGTGTGAATGAGTATTTTTTGTAAGATTTTGTATCTTTTGAATAGCTTTCTTCGACAAATCCAAGTCCCTACTTATCTGTGGCCCTTTGCTAAAAACCCAAGATTCCATGAAGATTTTTTGAGGGTTTGCTTAACTTATCTTAGAGTTCATATAGATCACTCCGTCAGAGTACCTTGGCTATGTCTTTAATGGTCTTGTACTTTGCTTCAACTTTGTGTAAGGAATCCTGTACGTCAGAGTGTTGAATTATAAGGCTTACACACTTGCTAATGAGAGTCTCATTTTCTTCTTCAAGGTTTGACTTGCAAGTTTCAACATAGTATTTTTCTTAACCAATTTTTGCTTAGTTTCAATTAATTAAGTATTAGCTTCTTGTAAATTTTATTCATCAAAATGAAATTCATCATTATCAGAAGAAAAAAAAGAATAACTTGACTCAATATTTGAAGACTCATCGATCTTAGCAGAACTATTGCGTGAAGGATTTGACTTACCAACGTCCTTGTAGAATTCAGTAATACCTAAAAAATTGTTGGAGTCATTGTTCTCATGTTCATATTTGGTTGACTCCTCATTATAATCATCTAAAGTAACATTGAAACTATTTTTAAATTTCTTATTCTTCTTCTGATTACAACAATTTTAAGAGATGTGACCATAATTGTGACACTTGTAACATTAAATTTCTTTACTTTTTGAACCTCCTTATTTACTTTCACCATCCTCACCAGAGTTAGAGGATTTATCTTTTTTTTCTCAAATTTGTTGAAAGAGTTCTTATGATTGGACCTCCTTACTTATCGCTTTTGAATGAGAAACTTCAGTTTCTTTACAAGAGAAGCAATTTCCTTATCCTTCATGTCAAAGTTGTCACTATCCACCAAGCCTTCAACTTTCTCTTTAATTGCCTTAAGACCATCCCTTTAATCTTTTTATGTTTAATGACAAAGGCTTCAAAGGTTTGAAGAGATCTAACCAAATCTTTCAATCTTATCTCATCTCATCTCATCTATGTCTCTTATCTCTTCTATGGTAGTAACTTTTGATTCATTAGAAGATGGAAGAGATCAAAAAATTTTTCTAATAATTTTGGGAATAAGAATAGGCTCACTAAGATTGAAGCAAGAATTCATCATATCGATCATCCATCCATAAAAGTGATCATACATATCTGACTCACCCATCTTCAACTCTTGAAACTCAGTTGCAAGTCATTGTAATTTTAATCTTTTCACCATAGGATTTCTTTCATGAATCAACTGTAGAATTCTTTAGGCCTCCTTGGTGCTTCAGCAACTAAAAATCCTTCAAAATTCGTTAGCACAGACAACTACAAAAATTGTGTTGATCACCTTAAAATTGAATTTGGCACTCTCAGATTCTTCTTTAGTCCAAGGATCGATGGTCTTTTCTTCTTCCTTGCCATCGACTTTGACAGTAGGATGGCTCCAACCTTCTTAAACTATAAATTAGACCTTGCAGTTTGTTGACATCAAGTGCGTCATCATATAAGCCTTCCAATAGGAGTAATTAGAACTATCGAATGACATCATTTAGGGTTCTTGTGCATTTTGTACTTATGAAATATACTATAAATATACGAAAGGGTTACATAAGAGGAGGGAGAGATATCTACAGAGAGGTAGAATAGATAGAGATAGAGATTTTTTTTTTCTTCGTAGAGAGGAGCAGAGTAGATTAAAGAGAATATGTAGAGTTTTTCTTCATCTTTTCAAATTAGATTCAATTTCTTTTGTTATTTTCTTAAGAGTTCTGATGTTTTAGAGTAGATCAAGGCAAATGACCATTTGTTATTTTAACATTTTCTTGTAATTGATTCATTTGAGGTACAATTTGTAATTCAATTACAATTTTCACATGTTTAGATTTTGATTGATTGATTTTCCTTCAAATCTTTGTTTGTATGCAATTTCCATCTTGCCTTTTCATTCCACGTATGTTTAGTACTTGTTGGAAATAGTATACACACTAAGTGTTCAGTAGAACGTCTCCATGGTTGATTTATATATAAACCTTTCATGTTCATATCTTTTTCTAGACTTTGTATGCACACCATGTGTGTGTATACATAGTGCTTGTGTTAAGTGTGATTACATGTTAGGCCTTTGTTAGAATACTTACATTCCTAGATTAATTATCCATATTATGTATTTTTGATGTTATGTTTCCTTAAGTGATCTAGTAATTGGACTTTATTTTTCTAAATCAACCCATATTATGGCGGTTCACCTGGATACATATATGTAGACATGTTCGCGCTTTAAATTCATTTAACTACATGATGATCGATGTGTTAGTTTTGGTCCTTAGCCCTTTTAATTTCATAGATTTTCATTTTTTTCCATTAGAATTAATTTCAATTAAATTTTTATTCATTTTACATTGGGTTAATTGCAACCTCCTAGGTGTTTGACAAAATGCTTATGTAGAGTTCATTTTCAAATTCAAACCTAGTTTCTTTGATTTTTTCTTTTGTGACACTTACTTAATGAGAGAAGAAGAATTGTGAGTTTACTAAGCCTTTTCTTGTGGGCACAACCGGTACTTTACTATTTTAAATTTAAATTGTTATATCGGATCACCTTGCACTTGGGGTGTAAATCCACATTATGGAACGACAAGAAATGGCACTGTTGTCAGGGAGAGTAATAGTTTGCACACAATTCAGAGCTAAGATTGAATCGTCTTAAGTAATTGAGAATATTCTCTCTTATCTCTATTCTCTAAGTTAGTAGTTTTTTTTTTTTTTTTTTTTTTTTTTTTTTTTTTTTTTTTTTTTTTGCATTGTATCATATCACATTTGCTTGCCATTTAGTCAGTTTTCATTGTATATAGTTTAATTTGCATATTTAACTTAGTTTTCTACTTTTCTTTCTTTTCTTTAACTTTTAGATTTTGAATGATGAACATGGATTTCAATGCATGCACATATGGTTCACCCAACACTACCCATCCATATGTTAGCTATCTAGAAGAGCTTTACAGCATACACTTTGTTCTAGAAACCATACATATGCTATCTTTATATTTTGGGCATGAGTATAAGGACCTTGAGTCTATCTAGAAAACTTTAAGTTAGCTTGCATGTATTAAACTAATGGTTGCTTGGATGATGGTTTTATATTGAATTTTCCCATATGTCTTTGCATGAGGTGGCTTCGGATTGGTACTATGCTATTCATTTACCTATTCAACCTTAGGAGGATTTCTCAAACGCATTTTATTTTCATTTTTCTACTATAGATTGGACATACAACCTCCAATTTCAATTAAAATATTTTTATCAAAAAAAGAGTGAGATGTTTCCACCTAAGAAAAGGCCCCTCTTTTATCGATTCTATTACCCATATAGAATGGAACTCAAGATGTGGATGAGGCAGTGGAAAGATCCAGAATACTTTATGAAGAGTGTTCTCCCAGTGGGGTGGGGCATATAAGACATCAGTCAACCTTGGGTCGATCTTATGGCTTGACTTTTCCTTGGGAAAGGTTCAATGATATTTTACAATCTTTCCAAAACCATCATTTAGGGTTCTTATGCATTTTGAGTTGTTTCTTTTAATAAAATTCTCAATCTTTCTCCTAGGTCTTATGTTCTCATAAACCATATCGACTCTACATGCTCACACCTCACACCATTCATGAAGGCTAAACATTATGATCATGAGATGTCACTTGCATATGGTGTCCTACATTTAGAGTCTACCAAAGAGTCTTGCTCTAACTTAGACATACTTCTTTAAGTTTTTCTAGAAACTTCTCCCTGGGATCTTGAGCATTCATCTAATAACACTTCTTTTGAGGGTCTTGAGCGAAATAGTGAGATTGTTGAGGATATATTGCTTAAGATTACCACAATTGAGCCCATATACAGTTACACTTGTGGTCCTAGCCCCACATTACCTACATCCAAGGTTGATTGGTCTTTGTTCAATGATAATACACTTTTAGAGACCATGGATTTAGGGGACAATGTGAGGGAGAAGTCTACGACTCCAGTTATCTCAGACTCTCTTGACTATGTACCTTCATTTACCCATATTAAGAGTCAAGTAGACGTTAGTCAAGTTTATGTGGAGCCTATCGCTAGTGCATGTTCCTTACATATGCCCACCCCTGAGCATGGTGCTCATCTTTTCTTGATCACTTAGGCTGTTCTTCAGAGTCTTAAGACTCATTCTAAGAGTGAACATGTTACTTGGCTCAAGCAGTTTTGCATAGAGTCAGTCTCACCTATATCACTCATTTGTGCACTCGAGAGTGAGAGTGATACTCATATCTTATCTCTTGATTTTTTCCCACCTGAGAGTCCTATTTAGGGTTTAGTGAGTGATTTGTTTGAGTCCAACCTGATTTAGGTAGGGGAGGTGGTGGATTATCTTAAGGAGGTAGCACACATAGATTTTCTCGGTGCTTAATGTTTAATAAAGCATCTCATGTTCACATTTGACCTTCGCAGTGGGCCTTATCTAGGGTGTTATGGGCCCTACTTGGCCATATTATCTCTAGTAGTACATACACCTAGAGCTTATTCATCTTCAGTTTCTCACAAGTCCAGAGACAACATTTTGTTGATAAAGCCATTTGGAAAAACCTGGGATAGGATAGGTGTTGGATAATTTTTTTTTTCTATTTTTTTTTATATATTTTAGGTAGATTTTAATTTTTTCTTATTTTCTTATTTCTTGTTAGTTTAGATTTTTGCTTCTTTTATTATTTTATTCTACTTACGAACTTTTTCTTGTTTTATTTTTCTTTTCTTTTGTTTCTAACAATTTCTTTTTATAGTTTTTCTTTCCTTCAAATAAGAAAACTGTTAAGGTAATATCCTTTCTCTCCATTTTCTTTAATCTCATACATCTATTTTGATTCTTAATGATTATATATGCTTGTTGTTGGAGTGTTGTAGAATCTACGTTGGGGGATGGATTAGGTGATGCCTTAAGTAGTTTAAATAATGGGTGCATGCTTGACTTCTTAGGCTTGGTTAACTGAATAGTGTCTTAAGGGGCTATGGCTGTATGCTCTTCATCATGCTCACTTATGCACTACCAACCTACATTTGTTTCATTATTGTTACATTGAGGACAATGTGTAACTTAGGTTGCAGGTAGGGTTTGTATGATGATATTTGTGCTTTTATTGAAAAATTTGAGCATATTTGAGCTTTATTAAGTTGACATAGCATGAGTTAGACCTTGCACGTTTCCCTTGATTAGTTTATGTTAGTATTTTTTGATGAGAATAATTAGTGATTTGGTTTCAATATTAAATAAGGTGTATGATTCAAGTTAAGTATATAATTTTCTAATGCCTTGAGAATATGTTTTTGGAGATCATTGGATGAGAGTGTGTTGAGGATTGTTGTTCAAGTATGCTATGACATAAGTAGAGACTTGAACCCTATTATGTTAGCTTTTAAGCCTTATCTTTGTTTTTGAGGGTTACATACTTCATGCTCTATCTTTTGTTCATCTTATTAGTTTTTGAATAACTTTAACACACTTACTTGTTTTGGTCTTAATGCACACAAAACACTACATTGACTTGCATGAGTAAGTTAATGCATCTTATGAGTTGTTATGACCCCAGGGAGTGATGTTGGACCATCTTTCATATTTTTGGAGCCTTAGTCATTTCCTTGATTAAATTACCTTTGGAGCCAATTTAAAGCCTATATATAAGAAAAAAAAATATTTTCTTTAATTTTTTAGCCACATATATGACCCTTTAGCCCCATTAATATATTTAAACCAACCCTTATATGCTATGGGATGTTATGTGCATCATTGTTTAATGTAGAGGGGTGTTATAAGGATGGTGATTAAAATTGGTAAAAGAGGAATCGAAAATAAAGATAAACTCAAAAAAAAAAAAAAAAAAAAAAAAGAGAAGAAGAAAAAAAAGAAAAAAAATAAGCATGGGACCAAGTATTTCTTGTATATCATTTGATTTAGTCCCATGAGAAAATGAAATAAAAATAATAATAAGAATAGTTACAATTCAATAAAACTTCATGGTTGATATTTAAGGTGTATAAGAGGAAGAGTTGGAATGAATGGAGGTTTTATTACACTTTTATGACATCACTAGACATATACTTTAAAGTTTCCTATCTTTTATTATCTAGCCAATTCCCGAAGGCCAAGCTACAACCTAATAAAGACCTAATGGACCTTAGGAGAATGACACTCGTGGATACATTGAGTCATTTCATATGGGTTATAGAAGTGTTTTCATTTCATAATGCATTGAGATATCCATTCATGAAGCTATGCTTCTTGTTATGTTTTAATTTTTTTGTCTACATCTTGATTAGTCATCACACTTCTTTGTCTTTACATTCTTACAAGAACCATGATTTAGATTTATTGGACATGTATTAGAATGATATATGCACTATTTGGATTGTGTAATTTGTTTGATATTGAAATTGAACAATGAGTTACTTGATTGGATTATATCATTCATAAGATTAATCTAGATGTATGTGGGTAGCATCACTGCAAACCCTTACGAGACTTCACTCGTCTACTAGGGGGAACCTAGGGGGTTTAAAAGGTTTGCTATATATGCTAAGTGTAGTTATGATTTCCTATGAAAGTTGATATGTTTTATTTGTTTCTTTTCTTAGTTTAATAATCTCTCATGTCGCCCTTATTTTTTATGATCCTATTTTGATTTTTGTTTTTTTTTCTTCCCTTGAGTTTATTGTGACTATTGTTAGGGACTAGCAATGTTTAAGTTGGGGGTATAATTGTTTTGAGAAAAGTAAAATTATACGCTTTAATTTGAGGATTATTATTTCAATTCAAATTTTAAATAGATGAAAACGTGAGTTTAATTGCATTAATAGAGGTTATGTGTGATTTATAGGTGTTTGAGCAGAAAATAAGACAAAAATTAGAACAAAAAATATCAACTTAGCAAAGTGGCTCGAATATTTGTTTTAACCATATCTTGTTTGAACACTGGTTCTAACCACAAACGGTGCACAAGATAGAAAAATGATAAAATTTTTTTAAGTGTGAGGATTATGTTCGAACCATGCCTTATTTGAACTTACGTTAGAACAACAAAAGGTGTTACAAGAAAAAAAAGATAGAAAAATTCTAAGAAAATCTTGTTCAAACCACCATTGGTTAAAACCCTTGTTTAAACAACAATAAGCATGCTAAGGTCCAGATGAAGCAAAATGGCTATGTCTTAGAAATCTATTCGAACCCTTATTCGAACTAGAGTCTTCTTCAAACACTTGTTCAAACTAACTGACATTTCAGGAAATTTTGTAATTCAATTGTGATTTTGAAGTGCAATTTTGCACTTGTGATACTATAAATATATGAGAGGGCTACGTGAGAGGGAGAGATATAGATAGAGAGGTAGAATAGATAGAGATAGAGATTTTTTTTCTTCGTAGAGAGGAGTAGAGTAGATTAAAGAGTATATTAGAGAGAAGATTGGGAGTTTTTCTTAATCTTTCCAAATTAAATTCAATTTTTTTTGTTATTTTCTTGAGAGTTCTGATGTTTTAGAGTAGAGCAAGGCAAATAACCATTGGCTATTTGAAGATTTTCTTGTAATTGATTTATTTGAGGTATAATTTCTAAGTTTCACATGTTTAGATTTTCATTGGTTAATTTTCCTTCAAATCTTGGTTTGTATGTAATTTCTACCTTGCATTTTCATGCCATATATATTTAGTACCTGTTGGAAATGTTATGCACAATAAGTGTTTGATAGAATGTCCAAATGAGTGATTTACATATAAACCTTTCATGTTCACATGTTTTTCTAGTCTTGTGTATTCACACCAAAGTGTTTGTGTACACATAGTACTTGTGTTGAATGTGATTATGTGTTAGGCTTTCATTATAATACTTACATTCCTAGATCAATTATGCATGTTATGTATTTTTGATGCTATAGTTGCCTAAATAATCTAGCAATTGGACTTCATTTTTCTAAATCAACTTTCATTGTGATGGTTCACCTTAATGTATATAGGAAAACATGTTTGTCCTCTAAATTGATTCAATTACATGATAATTTGAGGGGTATGCCTTGGTCCATAGTACCTTAATTTTATCTATTTTCATTTTTTTCATTAAAATTGATTTCAGTTCAATCTTTATTCATTTTACATTGAGTTTAATTACAACCTCCTAAGTGTTTAACAAAATGCTTAGGTTGAGTTCATTTTCAAAATTTAAATATATTTTCTTTGATTTTTCTTTTGTGTCATTTACTAAATAAAAGAAGAAGAATTGTGAGTTTACTAAGCGTCTTCTTATGGGTATGATCGCTACTTTACCATTGTAAATTTAAATTGCTACATCAGATCACCTTGCACTTGGGGTGTAAATCTACATTGTGGACCGACGACCACTGACTAATCATTCAGTCAGGTCTGAACGATTGTCCCATTATGACAAATTAGCTTACCTCATTGCCATATGTGTATCCGTCTTTTGATATATTCTGTGACATGTGCTTGTAGAGGTGCTACCTGTCTCTTAACATTTTTGATAAATAATTGAGAAGAATCAGCATTGGGATTTGCAGCACGAATGGCATAATTTGATTAGATAAAAGGCATAATTTGGTGTATTCTAATGTGCACCTTGTTCATATAGGTGCCACTTCTCTATATAAATACTATGTTCTCCATTACCCACGTACCTTGGATAGTTGCTTTACTGATACTTTACCAAAATACTTTCTTATGCTCTATTGAAAACTTAAGGATTGAAAATTCTTTGGCAGGCACCATACTGGTGTATCAAATAACTTTTTGGACTCGAGTTAGATCTCTAGCAGTATACAAACTTATTGATTTATCAGTTGGTGCTGTCTGTGAAAAGTGAATTTTTTTGAAGTTTTTATGGTCCAAACTAGATCCGGCACAAACACTGAACCACATTCACACCCCACCGAAATAATAGAGAACCATAATGATAAAAGAATTAATACCATGTAGAGGCAGATGACTGAAATGATGGCCGTCATACAAACACTGGTGTCCTAGAATTAGGCATTCCTTCAATGGGTAAATACACCCCCAGCTATAGTTCCACCTCCACTAGATTCTCTAGTTAATGGAGCACGTAATAGGGGGATTGTGGGAGTTAATAGAAAAGGAAATGGAGAAGAACAAGAGTAAATAAAGCTGCAAACATCAAGAGGTAAGCCATACACAAAGTTGGTATTATTGAGGAAAATGATATCCTTAACAAATTACCTGAGGAATCCAAGAAGAAGGAAAGAACTGCTGGTGCTAGAGTTGGACCTGGTGGCCCCCTTGAAGTGTCAAGCATGGAGGCTACAAGTGTAAAGGATGTCTTCACCAATCCTTGGGAGAAGTAAAATAGGGCCATACAGACTCAAATGCAAGGAGTTCTGGTAGTTATTCGAGCACCAAACATGGCAAATAATTTGATTGAAAATACTGATTCGTTATTCTCTTAGGCGATAATGGCTTTTCTTTTGTCACCAAAGTTTAAGATGCCCACATTAGATTTGTTCGATGGGTTGTAAAATCCATTGGACCATTTGAAGACATTCAAGACCCTAATGCACATGCACGCATATGCAAATGAAATCATATGCTAAGTGCTCCCTGTGACATTCAAAGGACCTACTTAGCTATGGTTTTCTAAGCTTAAGGCAGACACCATTTCGAGTTTTGCCTGATTGAGCAAGACCTTTGTAAGTTATTTTATCAGTGGATAGAGGTAGAGAGGACTTGTTACCCATCTCCCAACGGTCAAGCAAGGTAAATATAAGACACTAAGAGACTATGTTGGGAGGTTAAATAAGGATCTTTTGGAGGTGGACGAGGCAAAATGATAGAGTGGTTGTTACAACCTCCATTAGTGGTTTGTAGAAGCCTAGATTCATGACTTTCCTAGTAAAAAAACCACCAACCAATATGGTTGAACTCATATTTGGAGCTCGGAAATACATTAATGTTGAAGATGCAATGAAGGCCAAGAAGGAAAGCGGCAGAGCTAAAAGCTTCAAAGCCAACAGTAAAGGGTCAAGTGGGCCTAAGAATGCCCAAGACAATAAGGACTTCAAAAATAGAAGGTAAAACAACTAGATAGATCGGGGATCGAGGATGTTGGATGGTTGATGTGACTTGATGAAGAACCACCATCACTACCTAGCTATCGAGGACCCATTACAAGAGCCAAGGCGAGGGAGCTCCAGAACCTAATCATGGATGTAATTGACGCATTTGGCGAAGGCGATACTAAGAGCATGAAGTGTGAATTTGAAGAGTCCAAGTGCATGGTCCTTTGTCAAGTGGAGGTGAAGAACCTATCAAGTGGAGGAGCAACAT
>JAVXUM010000001.1:33319538-33329611 GCA_035590655.1 Pouteria glomerata
ATCTTTTTCTTATATAAAAATTACCATATAATTAATTTATTAATTATTTTGTAAACTTTTTCTGTATGAAAACTTTAAATATATTATCATACTTCACATTAATATTTTAAATTTATATTATATATAAATTAGTAATTATGCATTTATATAAATATTCATTACTTTTTCTATTAATAATTTAATAAACTAAACATGAAAATAAAAATTACATTATAATTAATTTATTAAATTTTTTGTAAACCTTTTCTTTATTAGTATTTTAAATTATTATGCTTCACATTAATATCTTAAATTTATATTATACATCAATTAGAAATTATACGTGGATATAAATTATCATTTTTTATTATTAATAATCTAATAAACTAAACATTAAAAACAAAAAATTAGTTTCTCATTTTCTTCTATTTTCTTTCCATAAGTGTCTAACAACAATAGAAGAGCTTTACTCTTAACTTTTTTGGATGCATTTTTTATTTTATTTGCAAATGTTGCTACTCGCTAGTCGCCACATTCCATTAGTTTGTTAGAAATGTTTTGAAGCCTTTACAGTTAAGCCAATTAGAAAAGTTATATGTTTATGAATTAATGATTTAAGTATCGAGCTAGTTGAAATTGATCTGCATTGTTATAGATTAAATATAAGGTAATTTACTTATACTTACCATGAGAGTAACTAAAAATACTTCTTCTCTGAAGTAAGAAAAATTATTTATGTATCTCTTATTTTTAAAAATATATATAAATTCATGGGTTTATTTCACTTACACCTCTTGAGCTTTTGTCATTATACACTTAAATCTCAGAAATTTTAATAATGTATATTTAAATTTCCTACCATCCAACTCTATTAATCTCCGTGAAATTGAAAGATATTTGGGTAATTTGATTCATATGTGTCTTCTTTAATTTAATACTGAAATTTTTCATACACTGCTAATGCTCTCTAATTTATTATTATGCCCTTATTAGTTCATTTATACTTTTTGACATGTAATTTACAATTTATTAATGTGTTTCTACTTTTAACATTTAAAAGAAAAAAATTGAAGGGTCAAAAAGAACCCTCAAAAGAAAAAAGGAATAACAATAGGTTTTTAATTAATCAATAGCCAAAAAAATTAAAAATCAAAAGATCAAATTTATTCCCTTGTTCAAATAATAATAATTAATGGATAATGATTTATGTAAAGAAAAAATTGCAAAATTTACAGCATGCAAGTTATAAATTGATAATCTTTAGATATATTACTTTTATTTATAAAGAAACAATTAAAAAAAATTATGTTAAAATCAGAAAATCATTACACAAAGAAAGAAAAAATAAGTTCTTCTATTTATATGTAAATTCTCCTATTTAATTCATTTTTTAATTGATTAGTGTGAATAATACACCTGAAACTATCAAAAGTAAAATAAATAAATAAATAAATAACTTCTTCTATGTTGTTGAATAAAATAAGAGTAAACAAGTTAGAAACATAAAATTAACAATAATAAATTATAGTACAACAAGAGTATGACGGTGCTTAATCTAAAGAAGTAAAAAAAACAAGAGTTATGGGATCTCACATATAGTGAGGGTGTAATGATCACTTTTTTTTTTCAATAATTATAATGATCACTTTATAGTATATAATTTGCGAATAGTTAAATTTTGATGGAATATTTAACTAGAGCAGTGAAAATGAGTATTATACAAACCTTAGGAAGTCCAGATGCATATTAATGAAATCTGTAAGATTTAGGTGTACAAAGGTAAAATCTCAAATAATATAAAAGAAACATACTCATGAATTTAATATCAAAACAATTCACCAAACTAAATCATGATTCTTCAACCACCATGCATATTACTAATAACCTAAATAGATTTTGACTTTTATTATAGACGTGGATAACGGGAAATTAGAGGAAGAGGGGACTCATGAATTTAATATCAAAAGAATTCACCAAACTAAATTATAATTCTTCAACTACCATGTAAATAACTAATAACCTAAATAGATTTTGACTTTTATTATAGATGTGGATAAAAATTACAGGGAGGGGGTTTGATATGGAAATTAATTTGGCGTGGCCAAGCCTTAATTAGGGGCAAAATAAAAATTTAACTAAAAACGTAAAAATACTATTTTCATAAATTTTCCTCTTCTTTCAACAACACCTCTAGTCAAAACCATTATCCACCATCGGCTACCATCTATCTTCGACCATCGTCGCCGACCATCATCACCTCTAGTCACCACCCACCTCAACCACTGTCTATCAGCTAGTTGCCACCTACCTCTGGCCGATATCCATTGCCACCCACCTTCGAAAACACCACACTATCGTCCACTTTCCTTTCATCGCTGGTTACCACTCAACTCTGACCACCACTGCTAGTAACCACTTGCCACCGACTGCCACCTACCACTGATAACTGTCGACCAACCGACTACCACCTCCGCTGCTAACCGTCACCTACCCCTAGCTACCATTGCTTGCTCCTATCACTCACCTCTGAGTATACCCCTATCACTGGCCACCCTCTTAACACAACAACTACCAATCAATAATTATTGTTAATAAACATATTTTTTAACTTTTATTTTTTTTACTATGAAAATAAAAACTAAAAATCAAAAACTGAATACCAAAATTGAATGACAATTATGTCAAACAAAAAATGTTATGTTGCTTGGAAACCATTTTTTTTCATTTGTTAGAAGTCAAATTTGGAATTTGATGACTTAGTAAACTTGTATGCTTCAAATGATCCAACTCGAGTCTAGAAAGCTATCTTGTACACCGATGTAGTGCCCGATAAAGAACCTATGATACCTAAGTTAGGAAAAGAGTTCAAGAAAGTATTTTGGTAAAGTAACAATAAGGCAATTGGGTTAGGTACTTGAGCATTGGAGAAGATGATATTTATAGAAAGAAGTAATTATGCATGAGTAAGATAAACATGAGCCACAGTAGTTTGTACTCCTTATTTAACTAGATTATGCCACAAGTATTTGTAGTTCTCAATGCATATCCTTCTTAATTAGTTATCAAAACGGTTAAGGAACAAGCAACACCTCTACAGGCGAGTATCATGGAATATATTAGAAAATGGTTATACATGCGATGATGACGTGAGCTAATTTGTCATATGTGAAATGGTCATTTGAGCCCGACCAAGTCTCATATCAATTAGTCAAGTCAGGCCATGAGTCCGATCGATCGGCTAACTGGGTCAATCAGGGGCCACCCTATCAAATGCCCCTGATTCCCCTGGTCTTTGAAAAGGGCCAAAAGGAATCTGATAATCGATCTGTCAGGAGTCGCCAGGCCATTGGCTCGACTTTGGAAATATGCGTGCATTTATTGCTTTGTCAGTATGTCAGGCACACGTGTACTTTTGAAGAGACGTGATCATTTCACCTTCTTGCCACGCGTTGCATTTGTATTAGCCATTCATAGCGTCACTTAGCCTAAACCATTGGATCAATCATTTCTCGCCTTTAATCTGGACTATTGATTTTAAAAAATAATAATTTAAAATTCATTTCCTCTCCATTATAAATAGTGGAGTTAAATCCTGAAATCTTTTTTACGTATCAAAACTTTTGCTTCTCTCTATTTCTGCAACTGCCTGTGAAGCTTCTTTGCTATTCTTATCTACTTTCCCAAAATTTCATCGGTTCTTAGACTAGTAAGACTCTTTCTTGTATCTTTTCAGTTTTATCTACCTTCTTTAATGTTGTAGTTGTTAACTTAGATATATTAGCTCTATTGTTGGTAGCTTAATTTTTCTATCATATTCTCTTCGTTTATCCCAATTATTTTCATTTACAGTCATAGGTGATCTTGAGAGAGTTAACCTAGTGAACGTAGATGACTATGACGTCGATGGTTTCGTTTTTTCCCGTCATAAAAACACGGCTGCCCCCAATACAAGCGGAGCTCGGGCAGATAATACTAGACATATCATTGACACCTTTGAGCCAAATGTAAAAGTAAAATTATCCCATATGGCCGTTTAGTGATGACAAGGGAACAAGTTTTGAGGTAGAGAAAATTAGATCCTCTATCACATTCAAAAGGATATCGAAGATAATTTTCAATTTTCAATTTCTTGTAGAAACTCACCTTTCAAGTGTAAGAGGCTAGATACACTGCTTGCTCATACCAACAAAGAGAGATCGTCATATACAAAGCCACTATAATTGGTAGACTACGCTTTCCTCTCCCTAAACTCATTCGAGAAGTATCACGTCGCCTTGATCTGGCCCCAGGACAAATTCCACCGAATAACTGACAAATTCTAATTGGATGCACAGTGTTCTGGCGAGCCGTCACCGAGCACAAACTATCAACGGAGTTGTTCCTCTACTTCTACAAAGTGACTGATAGAGGCTTGGGCTAGTGGTACTTCTCAGTAAGGAAGCCAGAGTTCAACTTCGTCACAAACATGCCGACCTCCTATAAAGGGTGAAAGGAGAAATACTTCTTCATCCGACGAGTACTTAAGAGTTCCAGCCATGGGAATCCAACGAAATAAGAAAATCTAGGTCCATCGGCTGTGGGGTCAACCAACACTAAGGAGTATGCTTAGATCCCTTTCTTCTGTTCTCTTTTATTTTCTTTTCCTTTTTGTCATTTTTAGGTTCCTTTATATTGCCATGGGGTTTAGGGTTCTAATCCTTCTTTTCCATTTAACCAGCTCAAAAACAAGCTGTCCTGAATCGGGATTAGAAAGAACTCCTTCACTGAGCGAAGACTCATACAATTCGGGAAGCCCAATTCTTGATCACTGTAGAAAATCTCTCCTTGTACTTGCTTTGCCCCAACCCCTCAAAAGAAGCCCTAGTAGCCAAACGTGAGCAAAGTGAATTCATATTTTTATTTTGCAAAGTTTTGCTTACCTATTTTTACTTATCACAATCTTTCTTTGTAGATAATACTATTCCCGAAGGGACAAAGACCACTGATCGATCATCTTTAGATCATCCTAACCAAACCGACGAGGCTAATTAGCAAGAAAATATGTCCTTCAATCTGAACTACCACGATCATATTGGCAAGAAGCAGCCTCCAAAAGAAACCATGGGGCAGCCACCCCCCAAAAGTAAAAACAGGCAAGTCTCCTCCTCCAACTACTTCTCAGAATGAGGAGACCTTCCCAACCCCATCAACAAAGAGAGGCAGTTTAAGTTGCTTCTGTCTCTTCGAGAGGCATCCCATCAGGGTCTAGCTCCCAAATTGGGGCATCATCCCGTCAAACCTTGATGTCTAGTAGCGAAGTAACTTGGCAAAAAGTTGCTCAGCACTGTGATCGATACGGACCTAGAGATGGTCTGAAGAGTTCCCAACATAAACATGGTTTATGATATGAACCATGAATTCTTAAGGTTTGCTTCTGTCACTCTTTTTTTCTCTTTTTAATTTAATGTATCTTTTTTTTAATGTTCGCCTTTAACTTGTATTGCTTCATGTTGACCTTGGTCTGATTGTTCACCATGTATAACCAGCTAGCAAGCACAGAAAAAGTCTTAAACGAAGATTAAAAAAAAAAAAAAAATAGCTGCTCACGGAGCTTGAGGCAGCTAAAGATAACACAGCTATTGCTCTAGCTGACAAGGAAGAGATTTTGCGCGTCGAACCCAAGACAAATGAAGAAAATAAAGATTTAAAGACTAAATGGGCCAGACTCTAGAAGGAGATTGAAGTTGAAAAGGCCTTAAGAGAGGATGCTAAAAAGAAAATTTCTAAACTTTCTGATAAGCTACAAAGCACTGGGAAGAAAGTAGTGACTGCGTTTTTAAAGACTAATGACTACTAAGCCCTGCTTCTTCCTGTGTTTTTACAAGGCTTCAATCATGCGAAAGACAAGTTTACCTCTTCCTTCCCCGATCTCGACATCTCCAAACTTAAGCCATGCTAAGCTGCTGCTGCTGAGGCTCAAGGAAATGGATAAGGACAAATGAATGATCAAGAGCATGTGACGATCAAGTTAGAGAGGAAGGCTCCATGGTTCAGCTCATCAAAAAAGATACTGATCAAGCCGACGCAAGATGAGAAGAAAAAGATAATCAAGAGCAAGTTGATCAGACTGTTGCTTGAGTCTTCCCCCTATCCATCTTACGAGTAGATTGATTCTCTCTGATCATCGTCTTTCATTTTTTTTAAAGCAAATGTGTACCCAACTTCCGATCATTAATATCAAACTTATTTGTTGTTAATGCCAGGCTTGTCTATTTTACTCTAATATTGTGTTAAATTTAATTTTGTTTGAATGAGGGAAAATTCATCTATCCATAACCATTGCATGATTGTGACTTTTAGCTCCTTTTGCTTTGCTATTGTGAGCTCATTTTGGTTGATGTAATCTTCGCATGTTAACTTTGTCAGTCACTTCAACTTTACTTAAATTCATCTACTCTGCTCTACCATGTGAGACAAGCAAGATCTTTACTATGCTCTGTCACGTGAAACAAGTAAGAATTCTTGTTATTTCTTAGCATTAGCCTCACGAGCCATCTCGGCTCTGCTAGGTCTCTTAAGTCGAGCAAAATCTTTGCTCTATTCGATCACATGAACTTAACAAGAATATTTTTCATTTTTTAGCATTGACATCGTGAGCCATCTCTACTCTACTCAGCCACATGAGCTAATCAAGATTTTTGCTCTATTTGATCATGTGAACCCAATAAGAATAATTATAATAGACTCAACTTATTTGTTAAAACCTGCTCAAGTGTTGGATTCCATTAATAATAAAGTATCAAATTACAATCATAAATGAATTTTAAATATAATACTTTTACAGGTGTTCATCATTCCAAGGGTGATGTAATTCTTTGCCCTATAGTGCCTTTTAACTGGTGGGTCTCTTTCTGTATATGGCGTAGCACTTCATAATTGGAACCCTCTACAATGATCATTTGGAAGGACCTCATCTGCTCAAGATACCCGGCTTAGGTTTCATTTAGAATTTCAAATATTTCTAAAAAATATTTTTAAAAATTTTAAAAATATGTTGTTATATATTTTTTTTGCGCTAATTTTAATTTTTTTCACTTTTTGAAAACTCAACGCCATTTTAATAAAATAGGATGTATGGTACAAATAAACAATAAGACGAGTTGGGCTGAGCTCGTTTGTTTTTGTACCGAGCTCATACACAATTCGTTTTTTCTCGATGAGCAATTCAGAGCTCGTTTCTAGGCTCGGTTCGTTAAAAATAAAATTTGTATTATCTTTGTAGATAATTTAAATTTAATTTTTATATTTAATAAATTAATTTTGAATTTAAAGAATAGAAAAAGTTAATGGTGAAAATTAAATAAAAAGTTAAAAGGGTAAAATTTTTTAATACAATTTTTATAACGACAAGCACATTATATAAATAGATAAAAATAAATATATTTATTTCTATTTTATTTAATTATATATAAATATTAAGAAGCGAACGATGTTAACGAGCCGGATCAAACTTAATTTGTTTACTTAATAAACTTAGGATTTTTTTTTTTTTTTTTTTTTTTGGTGGGTTCAAATTCATCTGATTTGCTAATCAACGGGTCGGAACCAAATCCTTAATAAGATGAGGCCTAATTTATTCATAAATGGGAAGGTTCAATTGCAGCTCTAGAGAGAATTCAATCTCCATTTAAGTAATTTGATATTTTACATAAGTATTAATTTATTTAATTAAATTTTTATTGAGTTTAACAATATAATAAATTTAAATTTATTATTTATTTCGAGTTAGATTTAAACAAAAATTATAAGTAACACTACAGGAAATATAAGTATAGGCGCGGAAAATTTTCCTCGCTAAATGCTTAGATTTCCTCGCTAAAAACTATAGGCGAGAAAAAAAATTCCTCGCGTATTTCCTCACCTATGCTCGGTCGCCTATACTTGTTAGTGAGAAAATCCTTATTTCCTCACCTATAGTACCTTTTAGCAAGGAAAAATAATTTGTCGCTTATAGTGAGTTTTAACGAGGAAAAGTTTGTCGCCTATATGTTGTACTTTAGGCGAGGAAATTATGATTTCCTCGCTTATAGCGACTAATTTTCAGTAAGGAAATTTTGATTTCCTCACTTATAGTGTCCTTTGGCGAGGAAAGAATATCCTCGCCTATAGTGCCATTTAATAAGGAAATTAGAGTTATCTCGCCTATAATACTGTTTGGCGAGGAAATTATTTCCTCATCTATAGTGCCATTGATGAGGAAATTATGGTTTCCTCGCCTATAGTACCTTTTTGCGAGGAAGTTATTTCCTCACCTGTAATGCCATTTGACGAGGAATTTACGATTTCCCCGCCTATAGTGCCTTTTTGCAAGAAAGTTATTTCCTCAGCAATTCTGACTCGACTAAATATTTGTGAGGAAAACACATACTTTTAGCGAGAAATATATTTCCTCGCTAAAAATAATTAATTAAAAAATTAATTTTTTTTGAATATTTAATTTTCCAAAAAAAAAACCTGTTATAGTAGGAAACCAAATATAAAATAAACATGTTACAACACATACCAAATATATTATACGTGCTATAACATTGAAACTGAATAACATAGAAATTATCATATTTTAAGAGTTAACCCAATGATCCAACAACAAGCATCAAAATTCATGAAACAAAACAAAAATATTAAGATTACATACTAAATAAATCCAAGTTCAATATTAAGTGTTAATTTCTAAAACTAAGAAGGTGAAGGTGCGTTTTGAGTAAAAGTCGTCTCAACAGAGCGGATCTTCTCAAACATTTGCATCAAATAATTAACCTTACTCGAAAGGTTATTTCGCTCAGTCTGCATTTCCTCCATGTTTTCCATGACGCTTTGAAGTTTATCTTGAAGCTGCGTCTCACGAGATCTCGAAGTAGCACAACTCGAGTAATGAAGATTACGCACTGAAGGGGGCTTTGGCCCATGGCCCATCCCGCGTACATAACCAGACTTTCTCCTTAAGACTTGCATCCCCACTCAATGCAGCATGACCATCAGGGGTAGGCTCACTCCCGACTCTTTGCATCTTATCCTATAATTTGTTATAACTAATGTGAAAATATTGATAAATTATAATTAGAAAATTACAGTGTTAAATAAAAATTACAATAACTTACATATAACTTTCTCGCCTTCAGACAACACCACTGGTCACTTTTTGTTATATGCGCTCGTTTCCACTATTCAAAGAAACTAACTGGCTCATTACTTTCAGGATTCACTTGTAAAAAATAATACATAAATACAAGAGTAATGATATAAATGAAACATGTAAACTAATAATTACCATACTATGATGAGCAAAAACAAATACGTAATAGTTTGATGAGATCGATTTTGTGCATTTTAAAAACATTGCTCCTAAAAAAAAAAGTATACTCAATGTTAAAATCATAAATAGACCATATTTTTTAATACATTTCTATGTAACCTGTATTAATCTGGTAACTAGGGTCTGTCCATTTGTTGTCGATGTACCCCCCCAATCCACTTGCAATATATCCGATAGGCAACGCTCTCTCGCCTCCTCTACAATGAGTCCCTTCTCTATCATGTTCTTAAATTACTTATACCACTTATGTCATAAGTCACTCGGTCTTGCCTTAAAAGTATCCTCCACCCTTTTTCGTCCCACACTCCTGGGACTCATGTCAATATTACTACGTGACTGCAAATATAAGATAATATAAGAGGTTAAATTTTAAATTAATATATAAAAATTTAGAAATGCCCATATCACAATAAAAATGCAATACCGTAAGGAACGCAAATGCCTCCTCTTTATCTTTCTCACTAATGTCAGCGTAGCGGTGTTGATTATGCGGAAGGAAGTGTCTGGCAATAATACCACACTTGCTTGATAACTTAGCTGACTTGTCACAATCGAGTGGTCGTCCCTACTTAGGGTCCACAATTACTCTCATAGGTTGTTTTGTTTTATTAATAAGACGATCTAAGCCAAAGCCCTGGGTCGGTCCGCGTACTGATCTACTGGTTGAGGTGGACCCTACAAAAAAAATATGACAACAACTAAAATTATATATATACATAAAGTACAAAGGAAAATAAATTAA
>JAVXUM010000001.1:33434930-33454110 GCA_035590655.1 Pouteria glomerata
ATTACTTAAAATTACCAAAAATTATTAAAAATGACCAAAACTTTTATCAAATACTAAAAAGTTACAAAAAAATATTAAAAATTATAACTTGTTTCACCAAGCATACCAAAAATTGCAACTAGCAACTTTTAACTAAAAATTATACCTTCCAACGCTGTCTAATTCGTTAACTTATTATGTATTTTTTTTATTTTTCTAATAAATAAGTAACATCTAAAATTACTTTATTTTGTCAAGGAGCTAACGGTTCATAAGATTTGGGAATTAAAAATCAAATTTTCTTTTTTAGTTTTTGTTTTATTTTCATTCTATGTGATTTTTTATCAAAATTTAAATTTCTTTTTTTTTTAATAGCTTTTGGCCACGTTATTACATTCATAAAAAAAATTACAAAAAAAAAAAAAAATTGTGTACAAATTAAAAAAAATTAACTTTTTTCTCCATGTGTGAAAAAAATAATGTAAATATGAAAAAAAGTTAATTTTTTCCACCTTATTTGAATTTTTTTTATTTAGAAGTTTTTTTTTTACTTTTTTTTTTTTTTTATAGATGTGAATAATGTACTTAAAAGTTATTAAATAAAAAAAACATAAAAAATAGTTAACTCTTTTAACTAATGTCATTATTTAAATAATAGATAGTGAAAGAGGAAATTGTGTTGACAATTACATGCAAGTAATAGGGTTATATTTATGAAATATAATTTTATTAGTCTAAATAGTGATTTAATTATATATTTGAGTAGATTGGATAATGAATTATAAAGAATTTAAAATAGTTACAAAAAATAGGAATTTAAAATATTTCATAACAGTTGCGGTACCATTTTAGTAAGTAATGGTACCACAATTTTGACGGTAATTATAAAAAGGTTTTCATGTATTTTATATTAATTAACTTTTCACTTAATTATAATGAAACTAAATATTGTAATTAGTATTGACAAATATGAATATACATTAAAATTAATAATTATGTCTCTTAAATTAATCTGACCGCCGTTAATATATGTCCGTTGAGTAAACAAAACAGATTCAGAAAGTTAGTTGAAGGCATTTGGTGAACGTTTTATTCAAATTCCAAAAATCAAATTACCAGCAATCATTTAGTTAGTTACATAATTAATTACAGTTTCAAGTCTGATTCTATATTTTTGGACATTCTTTATTATAAGTGAGTTCACATACTGCAGTGGTGAGATATGCAAGGTCATGATTAAATCACAACATATTAAATTAAATTCATAAATACTGGTGAGGTGAATTAATAAATATAATTTAACACAGTTAATAAATACCAGTGAGATTAATTAATAAATATAATTTAACACATTTAATGCATTGTGAATTATGATCGTTCATCTCTCACCACTGTCTGCAGTATAACATGATTAAATCACAACATATTAAATTAAATTAATAAATGCTAGTGAGATGAATTAATAAATACAGTTTAACACATTTAATAAATACTAGTGAGATGAATTAATAAATACAATTTAACACATTTAATGTTCATCTCACTACTGCAACTCCTACATTATAGTAGCCCCTGAAACTCTTTATAAGTAAGGCAAAAATTTATGTTAAATTAAATAACGTGAGTACGTAAAAACCTTTTCAACTTCTAACAAAGGATTGCACAAAAAATAGTGCAATGCTATTCAAAAAAATATTTGTCAAGGAAAAATTACGTCATAATTTTAAAGACTTGTCAATTCAAAAAATAACACATTAAAAAAATTATAATATAAGTATAATTGACACATGCATTATTTTTATTCTAGTAATATTTTTTAACAAAAAAATTTTAATATAAAAATATTTTAGTTACGCCAAATACCTAAAAAAATCCACTTAATTATACAAGCTATTCCTTTAACATTCATGGTATGTTTGGTTTGTCAGCTGACAGAGGTTAAAAGTTTTTAAAAATTTTAAAAATTTTTAAAAATTATTTATTTTTTATCTCATTATATAAATTAAAAACTTAAAATTTATCTTACTTTATTTTATTTTATCTTATTTTTTGAGTGTTTGGTGTAATAAAAAATAAAATAAATTATAAATTTATAATTTATATTATAAGATGAATTTTTAAAAAATTTTAACAAAAATTATTATACTAAACACTGTACACACTCTTAATAAATTTTGTGTTCGCTAATCATGAAAACTTCTTCCAAGTAAGCACGCCATCAGCGCCTCAAAGGGCTATTACGCAAGCAAAAAGTAGACATTGCCAAGAGCCCAATACACCACTTTTGTCATTTTCTTCCTTAACTTTTTACTTTTTACCACTCTCCTCTTTCCTCTTTTTGACCCTTGCAGCCCAATCAAGAATGAAAGTCCCCGTCATTATTGATGTTAATGTACCGGGTCGGGCTTGACCCGTCTTTGATATGGTGATGGGTCAGTCTGGTCCGATTAACTTGGTTCTCCTCTAAACCGAATCGACTTGGGTCAAGAACAGAAAAATCTTCACAATAGATTAAAAATTCATATAATTACATTTAAATGAGTTGTTATACTCATGATTTCTTCCTGTTTTGTCGCTGAATAGATTATATATATATAATTTTAAATACATAATTTTATTTGAATAGATTAAAAAATATATAAAAAGATAAAAATACATTTATTCATAAATTAATTTTTTAATTTAATTATTTTTCATTTATTAAATCTATAATGTTTTCCTTATATTTTTTTTATCGCAAATTAAATATAAAAAGTAATTTTGTATTTCTATCCATCTTCTTTTTACTAAAGGTGTGTCTGAAGTAATAAAAAATAAGATAAAATGATATAAATCATGAGTTTATGATTCGTACAATAAAATAAAAAATAAATACTTTTTAAAGATTTTTTTAAATTTTTAAAAATTTTTAGAAACTTACAACAAACTAAGAGACTCTTAATCAATTCTTGAACTTAAGTAAAAAAGCCAATTTTCTTGGTTATGCAAAGTTTGATGCGTATTATGCTTAAAAAATAAATAAATAAACCACTATTTTGAGCAAACAAACTAGCAATATTCGTATAATTCAGCTATCTATTGTTGATATCTGCTTCTTATTATAATATTTATTTTTGTTGTGTGCACTTATACGTTCATCCCTGTCAACCAACACACTCATTATATATCAATTCTTTACGTAACATCAATATACATGTGCTAAAAGATATAAAAAATATATTTATCAAAAATATTTTTGAGTAATTTTTAAAATAATTTTATAAAATTATTTATAAATTGCTCTGTGATTTAATTTTTAAATTAAGCTCTTCATAAAATCTGTTTTCAAAATTTTAAAAATAAAAGTAAGAGGAACAAACAAAAATAATATTAAATTACATCGAAAACTTTAATTTTCACTTGCATAATATATATCTATGTAATAAAACAGAATAATTTTTAAAAATGTTCATCTCACAAACTAAAATCTAACAGTTAAAAATTATTTTTTCATTTATTGAATGATTGAAATTATTTTTATACTTTTAACTTCCTGTTAAATTCTTATTTTAGTAGACTCCACTACCATATATCTCACTAAACAGCTTGGGTAATTTAAATTTCATCATATATCACGGGTGAAAATCATGTACAAATTAAAATTATCAATTTAAATTTTGCCCAATTATGATTTATAAGAAATTAAATATTCCAAATTAAAACATCATAATTTATATTTTCTTTTGTGATATTTATCAAAAATTAATTGAAGAGAAAGATCAAAACTCATGTACGGCTTAAAATTTTAGAAAAAAAATTAAAAATCATAAATTATCATAATTTTTTTGATTTAAGCTTTTTGTCTAAAGTCTCAAGTAATACTAATTTTGTTAAAATTACTAATGTATATAGATATGACAAAATAATAACTAATGGATCAAGCAACAAATTATTTACAATCTTGAACATCTAAACAAATTCTTAGATCATTGTTGGCAAGTTCAAAAACTCTTCCCCCAAAATTTTTATTTAACTAATAATAATACTTTTATTATTAATACATTATTTATTTAAAAAAAATGCTAATATTGGATGAATGTATGCGCGTGCGTGTTGCTAAACCTTGTAAGACACGGCCTTGAAGCTGAAACGGAAAGCCTTAGGCAGAAGAAAGAAGCTAAGCAACAATAACCAAAAGCTAAAGCTCCCAAAAGCGATCTCTCTCTCCCTCTATATATGCATACATGTTTGTGTATTTATATCCATATCTATAGATGAAAAACAAAGAGTAGAGAAAGAAAGTTAAAGGAACAACGAAGAGCAAAGCAGACAATTTCTTATTCGACATTGGCATAGAATCGTAGAATATAGGAGAGAGAGGAGGGAAAGAGGGAGAGAAACTGTTGGAGCTTCTTCCCTGAGAACGAAGCATTCGTCCTCTGTTTCAGATCTCCATCGGCTTCCTCAAGTTCATTCGCAGGTATGTAACTATGTTCCGTTTGGATTTGATCTTCACATGCGAACGCATGCTTTCGGATTTAGCATTGTCTGGTTTTCGATTTTGAATGAGCCATTGTTATAGAATGTCATGATTCTGAAACTTTCGAGCTCATCTCTCTTCATAGTTGATCTGTTTTATTAATTATCATTTCGACTTGATTGCAAAGTGATATTAATGAAATTTCAATTCACCTGTGTGTCCGTTGGTTTGTAGATCATAAATGTCTCTGTGAATTATCAAAAGATTTTGGTGAAAATTTCACAATCTGTATTGGTATAATGCATTGGAAGACAGAGCAAGAACTAGAATTTGCTCTCCCATTAGCTCCAATTTTTCTGAATTATTAGGGAAAAAATTCATAAATAGCACTTTCATTTCCTGTTCTGTGTGCAGAACATATAGAGAGAGCAAAAGAAACACCAGAAAGTGATTTAGTGACAGAGAAGTTACCCTTGTGCTAAAGCTTCCGCCTCAGCTTCTCCTAAAAGATTCTCTATAATAGATTAAAAAGCAATTTTAGAAATTTTCTGTTGAACGTTCCGGCTACATCAACTTCTTTAAATAATAATTTTTAAAATATAAAGTGTTATAGTGTCTTTTAAGAATTAGAGAGTCACCATAAAGATCCTCTAAACTAAAGAGTGGGTAGAAATGCTAACGTGGGCCTATTCCTCACTCTTTTTCTCCTTGTCTTAAAGCAGGAAAGGTTTAAAAATGCTAATGCGGATGTCATTTGAATTACTGTTGAAAATATATTTGGAAAGGGAAATTCTAAGATAATCTAGACTATTGATCTATATGGATCCCACATATATCATCAGTTTAGATTGGCCAATCGCGATTGAGCGGCTTACCTCCTAGAAAATGATTAAGCGCATCGTGGTCTATTCAATAAACCTAAAAGAGTGTTTGGTGTGACTCGCAGAGAAGGGAAGGTGACCATTTGGTTGGTGTCTACACGCTTCCACAATGCAGAGGAATCCTGTACCAAATTGGGAACTCTTGGATTCTTTTATATGCATCCAAATGGACCAAATCTGAACATCCATACGATCTTGTATACATGTTTCTGTGTATACTCTCAATTTGAAGCTCTCTCAATATTTAGTTTGTCAAAGTTAAATAATTTTATACAATAAATTCAAAATCATTTAAGCATGCTAAGAATTTTTTACCATTTAATTTGAATTATTTTAAGAAAAATAAAGTCACTACAAGAAGGAAAAAATCAGGATGGTTGAACTTGTAGCAGAAAAGATTGCTCAGTGTCTTGTATAATTTATGGTTGAATGGAACTACAGATATGTATATTAATTGATCGTGCAGAGAAAATATGGTCGATACCCAATGAAAAATTATGTTAGATATGGTCACAAAAATTTTAGGTTTGGTCATGCATCTGATACAGGAAAAACGTCGATCTTAGGGTCAAAGACAAGATTTAATCAACTGGAAAATCAGATCAGATGTTTTCTATGAAAATTATGACCATCTCCTTTGAACCCATTTGATCATTTTAAATTTTGACAACTCAGTTGATGCATGTAATCAAACCTTTGATCTTTTCTCTTCGTTGATAGGACATTTTAGTGGGAGATGGATGATAATCCAGCGTATTGAGTTATAACATTCTTTTCCTTAACTAATTTAGGCTATATTTGAACTAATGACTTGTCAAAGGAAAAAGAAAGCAATAGAGATTTAAAATCCCTTCTCTTACTTAGATTGTTGTCGAAATTGGAAGACAAAATAAATGAAATTTAAAAAATTAAAATTAATTAAATTAGAAACTGATATATTGATGATGTCTTTAATTTTAATATATTTTTTAATACATTTGGCAAGGATATATATTTGAAATTTTATATTTTTCTTCTTTTTTTCCTACTTCTTTCCTTTCCTTTTTCTCTTCCCTCACTAAATCTTCACTCCTAATATAATCTAAAGAGTGTTTGTGATGAGAAATATTCGTGAAAAATTACTTCAAGTCTAAAATATACAGGTATGCCTTGACGAGTTAATTTACAAACTATTCAAATAAGCCAATACTCAGTATAGAGAGACACTAGGAGATCAGAAAATTTCAGCAATGTGACCAATGTGTTTTATGCTTGCACTATGGTATCATGTCAGACGTTATCATTAACTCATTCAGGGAAAATCCACGGTAAAATCATTGTGCAAAAGAACTTACTCACTGAAATTAGTCCAAACCAAATATATATAAATCTGAAAGCACAAGAGTAGCTAAATAGTGGGTGACCGCCATGGGCAGAGCAGTAACCGCATGAATTGGAGTGAGTGGCTGACGCTGATTTCTCACAACATAGACTACACCTCCTAGGTAGTAGGGTATTGGTACAGGACACAAAGAACTGCTTTGTAAGTGTACCTTTAGCATTATTACTGCATAATGTCAGTCTTAGCCATGTGCATGCAAAAGAAAATATCACTTTCATTAGCTGTCTTTTCTTTTGAATTATTTATGTTCTTTTTTAATTGATCTCCTGTCACTCCTACGACTCCTGCCAGCCTTGGGTTGAATTTCGGTCTAGCAGCGTAACTGTACTGTGAACTATGTCCAGCTGACATTGAAACATAAATCATGACTCTTAATATTTTGGATTCCTGAAATTCTGCCGTTTTAGAAGCTATTAAAAAAAAAAAAAAAATTGATTCTCTCTATTTTCCAATGCTGTTCATTTTACATGTACAACAAGCTATTGTCAACTAAAAATGGGTTTTCAAAGAAATGGGAAGGATATTAGATCTGATTTTCTTGTAGCCTGGTTTGTTGTGCAATCAAAAGGGAAGCACAATAAGGCCAGTATCAATTGGAAGCATAAACTGAATGCGTAGCACTGATATAGGATGCTGAATGTGCAATGGTCTGTTCAAATGCCAATTTGCTGAAGCGTAATTAGCTCAGATCAATCTACATTTGGGTTTGTTTACTGACTCTATAAAATGAAACGTTGCATCAGTAGCCCATTTTCAGTGCTAGACCTTCGGGATTTACTATCTTTACAGTTTACTCTTGAATCTGATCGCTCATTGGTATTTTGTGAATTTTGTCCCACCTAGCAAAAACAACGCATTCTTGTGCTCCTAAATAATGTTTGTTTCAATTTGCAGCCAAGAGAATTAGTGGAATCAATCCACCATGTCGTTGCTTCTCTACTGTTGATGTATGTGATGGAAGATAATAGCCAACAGTGAAGTGAAATGGAGGAGGGCACGGCAAACAGCACCCTTGACCGGTATGCTAAGCTCAGGAAGTGCTCTTGGCTCAGTCAGTTTCGCAGCGGCTCCAACCCATGGATGGCCAGATATGTGTACGGCTTAATGTTTCTCTCTGCAACTTTGCTTGCATGGGCAGTTCGGGATTACGGTCATGGCTTGATGTCGGAAATGGAAAGTACGATGATTCATTTCTTGAATTCTTGTGTTTTTCTACTTGAAAGGGATCTGCCATTAACAAGTTATCATATCACGGGCTTAGCTCAGGTCTTGCTATTAAGATTTTTATTTTCACATATTCACCGGTTAATTTATAGTCCATTAAATAAAATTGTGAGCTTCAAAAAATAAAAATAAAATTGTGAAGATCATATAAAGACCTCTTCTGGAAAGCAGATTTTTAGTTGGGCAGCCTAGAGTCACTAAATGCCAATTGAATGGCCTTGCTGATATCTCCATGGCATCTAGAGATAAATCAGTAGACTGGACTGAGACCATTGAAAACAGGAAATAAGAAGGGGAAAAAAAAAACGTCCAACCTGCATGAAGAAAATCATCTTTTGAGCCTGGAGAAATTTAGTTGTTTTACTGATTGGAGTTAACAATGCCTGCACATCTCCTTTGTTCATGGAAAAAATGAAAAATAAGTAAATTAATTAAAATAAAAGAAATTGGAACAGCTGTAAAATACTACAGGGTTAGTGCCGATGCCATTGGATCTATTTTAATTTTATATGAAATACCATGATTTTGAGCCTTTGATCATTTCCCAATATATATAAATAATGACCTTTTGAGAGATGATATCCCACTTCTTCCATATATTTTAGTATTCCGTTGTGGCATGTTAAAAGTATCCAATGCTTTTCATGTCATCCTTTCCACAAGGACCATCTTATACATGAGCAATTTCAAAACATTATGCCATGTGTATCCTGAATTGACCATGCGGTGAGAAACTCATCACGCCGGGTGCACGGATAATACATTATAAGGCTGGCATTTGTCTGATCAAGACCATTAAGCCCACCAACATTTTTATGTCCATTGGCCACGCTTACTCTCCATTTCATGAAGATCCCATTCCAAACTAAATTATCATGGATGCTAACATATTTTGATTTGGATGCAGGATTTAAAGGATGTGAAGGTGGCAAAGAGTGTTTGGGTACAGAAGGAGTTCTGCGTGTGAGCTTAGGATGTTGTGTATCCTTTCAATAAAGGAGCATCAGAATTGTCATTTGTAATAATATATTTGAATGCTTCAGTCGTTGATGGCGACTGGGTAACTTCTCTAAGAAAGTTCTCCTCTTGTTGGAATGAGGACAGGTTTTTGTTTCAGAACAGAAACGCAGAAGGTAAGAAATAATTTCAGGAGAACAAAGTTTCTTCGTGAATGAAAGGGCAAGTACGGAAATTTTTAAAACATTGAGGCTTCCAAGCAAAATTAAACACAGCGACAAATGGGATTGTGTGATGCAAATTATGGAATCTCTTTGTTGTGTGTGTGTTCTTTTTTTTTTTTTTCTTCCTACGCTCAAGTCAACAGAAAAGTTGGACCGTTACATCAAGGTTGAGACAACAGCAGCGTACCATTTATCTTGTCCTTTTATATATGCACGGGTAATTTCTTACTAGAGAGGAGTTTGAGCCCTATTAGAAATTTGACGTGAGATGGAGAAGCAAGCACATGAAGGATTGGTGAGTGAGAATTACTACAAGAAAAAAATGGAACTGACAACTCATTCATTTTGACTCTTCAATATAAATTAGCTGCACACATTAGGGAATAATTATTCCCATTTTAGTTCAATATTTAATTTCTACGCCAACAATCTTCCATTTGTATACCCATAATCTTCCTTCTCTTTCTGGTTGGATTGGGGCGACCCTTAGCTTTGAAGTAGATATTCTATTTTGTAATGTTTCTTTCTACAGCCGGTACCTCAAAGTTGTGTGGAGCTAGAGAACAGTGGCATTCTGGATGGTGGCCTGCCAAGATTCTCCTGTTGATTGTACTTACAGTGCTACCTTTCTTTGTTCCATCAGTTGTTATTCAGCTTTATGGTTAGTGTAATTCATTCATCGAACAACCTCATGATAATTGTTCTTTCTTCTTAGTGTTTCAATTGTAAGACCTGTAATTAATTAAGATATCGAATATATCTTTTCTACTTGTAATATTTAATTATTATTTATTTGCAGGGTATGTAGCACATTTTGGTGCCGGGTACGACTGATTCCTTCTGTGTTTGCCTTCAAATCATGCACAATGCTTTCAGAATTGGTGGCTATGGAAGTGGAAACAGAAGCCCTGTTTGTTAGTTCTGCCCTTTGCTTATTATCTTTAATAATTCGTTACAGGGTCTTTCTACTAATTCAGCTGATAAACATCATCAGTTTCATTAACAAAGGACATTTTCATGTTATAGCAATACGTCAAACTATTAACTATTATATCACCTAAAAGCTCAAGCTTAAAAAAATACTAGTAGAGGACCTTTCTGTACGCAAGCCTCCTCATGTGTGGACAAACTTGCTTTTCTAGAAACTATTGATTATGGGCTGGTGATGAGGTTGGAAAAAATGGCTTTTGCTTGCTCCAATACAATGTTAAATTGTTAACTAATATCTCACCTAAAAGCTCCAAGTGTTAGAAAGAGGGTCAACTCAATTAATTATAGTACGTTGAGAACGTTGAGATCTACTTTCTGTCAAATTTGAAGCTATTTTTTGCAAGAAACTAATAGAGATCAGCTTACCTCCAAATTAGTTGACAAGTTCAACCCAGTAGAATTGAGGCCTCAAATTCAATGACCCCTCAGATCCAACCTCTGGTACGAATAGAGGGGAAAAAGATGTTATTACCACAGCATGATCAAACAAGAATCATAAAGCTAAAATATGTAGATAAATGTTAAACAATAAAATAATATCACCTAAATAAATTTTATGGAAAAATATCAATTTAACGAACAAAGGCAAAATTGAATGTGGCAGCAACAACGAAGGTTCAAAGCAGAAAAAGTTTCCTCCCTGCATACACTGTAAGAAGACCACGCCGTGCTGAGAAATATTACTGGTGGAGGCCTGATGCAACTTGTGGGTGCTTTGCAAGCAGTTAGGGCACATTACAAAGGTCTGTAAATTTAAAACTAAAGACTCAAAACCTCAACAAACTCATTTAGCAGATGCAGCTAATGCACATGAGGAGGAACTAGTGAGTAGCCCTTCTCGTTGATTTTCTGAATGACAAAAAATACTAGTCAAAAATTGTGGTAGCAAACAACACAACATATGCCAAGGTGTCATCCAAGTAGAGATGACAGAAGTACTCCAGGCAATGGGTAGAAACTTTGTTATTCTATACAAATCGTTATGCATTTTTGAAAACAAAGGCTACCAAGCACTTGAAAGTTGATAATATGTGTATGTATTCGAGTCCCTACACCGTCAAAAACTGCTGGCAAATTGGGGTAAAGGAATACAAGCTTGAATGTGTACATCAGTGCATGTATATGGTAGTTATGGGTCTTTCTCGATATTCCTTCTCATTAATTGAAAAGAAAAATCGGAGAAAACAGGGGAAATCTGCTCGCCCCCAAAATGAATTACGTATGTCCCAACGTACTGGGTTTCATATGTTCTGCACTGTTAATTACTTCTCAGGAGATCCTATGCATCCTAAATAGTATTACTAGCAATCTAGTTGTCAAGATTTGATATTGATCAGAACTTGTAACTTAACATATAGTCACAGAGACTACACATGCATACAACATTTTAAATATCAAAACAGAGAGTAGCACTCATGAAACATTAAATACTGAGAAGGAACCACAACCCATCACCTTTTCTCTTAGTCATAAAAATATCACACAAAAGACAATCAACTTTTTGTCCAACTCTGCAAACCCTAACAATGGACTAATAATGCCAGCCCCTGAGTTATTTTCTTTCTCAAATAAAGTAACTATATGTTGCCAACGGTCCTTGGAAATTAATGTCTCTCGAGATTTACATACATATATATATATGAGTGCGTGTAGGGTAACGAAATTGCATTTTATGTTGGTGATAAAAAGTTTTTTACAGTCCATGCAGTGATAGCATTAGCACCATAAGAGCTTGCCATGCTTCCTCAAGAAAATAAAATAAACCTATTTAAGCCACTGGAAGGGACCAGCTGAACATCCATTGAAACAAAACAAATTGCTGTAATTACTGTTAGAAAACTCTAAGTTAGCGCAGCTACTATGCTTTCTTGAACATTTAGGATGTATTTGAAGTGAGAATTTGGCAAGGGGAACATAAATAAGATGGAAAAAATTAGTTAAAAAAAAGTACTAATAAAGGAGAGGAAACATAAACTTTTAATTACTTGTTTTTATTTAGATAGATCAAAAATAAAATAAATAATTATATTCATCCATTAATTTTTTTATTTAATTATTTTTAATTTCTAAATTTTATAAATTTTTTCTTTAATTTTTTGTCAGAAACTAAATATGTGAAGTAATTTTGAATCTCCATTTTTTTCCTGGATAAACTGTTAATGCAAACTCAACTTACTAAATTCAGCCACTCCAAACTGCATTAACAAATTCAGCAACTAATGACTTCATTTCACTTCCCAAATTCACTTCATAACCCAAAAAAAAAAAAAAAAAAATACAAAACCCAGGAAACCTGTAGCAAAGAAAAAGAACAGAAACCTCTACATTGGGAGAGAAAGAGGGAGAGAGAGAGTTACCTTTAGAGAGAGAGAGAGAGAGTCACAATTAGAGAGAGCCACTGCGACGGCCTTCGGCGGTCGCTAATGCTCTCCTTTTGCGACAACCGCCGGCGGTCGCCCGCTTGTTGCACTGCCAAAAGCCAATTTTGTAGTAGTGACAGGTAGGTTTGATTTTGCTTTTATAATCAATTTATGTTTTATTAGGTTATGAACTTCATTGGACAAGTCCAAGAATTTTATTTGTAATACCCTTGTTATGTACTTAGGACAAGGGACCCCTTACATGCTATTTAAGGTGATCTAAGCTAAAAGAAAATATTGAGTTTTTTGTTTTTTATATTCCTTATTTGCTTGTTTGATTTATTTTTTAACTAATTTATTCTTTCACTTTCTAGGACAGTTGCAATAGAAAAAGCAATCAGCAAAATCTAGGAACTATTAAATCTTCCAACTTGTGTACTGAGATAATTGAGTACACAAGTCCAACAGATCAAAGGTTAATTGCAATCTGGCGTCAATGGCTTTGCCACAATATGTTAGAAAGAAGGTATGTCATTTATGCCATGCATGCATGGTAATTTTTTGTATTTTAGTTTATGTTGCTTTCCATTTGGTAATCCATTTTTTTCTGTTGCAGGGTGTTCTAATAGAATCACATCCATCAAAGCTTGTTGGCAGCAGAGGATCGAAAAGTCGATATTTTGATATCGGCTCAAACTAGCAAAGGTCTGATTTATTTTCATCCAACTGATTGCTTTAAATACTTGTAATTTGGCATTGATCATTTTGTTTTGTAGATGTTTTCGGCCCCTCATTTTTTATTTATTTTTACTGTTGGGACAGGTTATTGCTATAGTCACTACAAATCTGAACAGAGTAATTGTTTGCTCAATTACTACCCAGTAGAAGTAGCAAAAATATCAAATCTTCGACATATACCTATTGGAATTGGAGTCCAGTGTCTTACAGATACTTTCATTTTACTTGGAATGACATTTGATTAACCAGAGGTAAAAAATTATTTTCTAGTTTTGTTACTCTATTATAGCATCTAATTGGATCACGTTGGTCTTATAGTTTGGCTTTGGAATGCAGGCCCAACAACTGAACAAGGATATATTTGAGACCATATACTATCATGCTCTAAAAGCTTCTTCACAGTTAGCTGTGAAAGAAGGCCCTTATGAGACATATAGCGGGAGTCCTGTGAGCAAGGTATGTTTCCGAAAGTATCTTCCTTGCCAACATGGAATTACTGATACAAAACATGAACACAAATATATTAACATTAAATTGAAACGGTTTCATCTGATATGAAACGAATTAGTTAATTAACATGTTCATAAAATGTTGAAATATGTGAGTACACATGAATAAATATGATTGAGTCCAAACATGATATGCCAACAAAAATTGCCACCCTGATGGATTTCAAAGTTGGGGCCAAAGCATTACATACCCTAGTTTTTTTTATTCTGCTGTGGACTAATGTTTGGTGGCATTATTTGGGTTGTAAATTTACTCCAATATTTTTACACTAACTAGATATGCTTATATCTCCATTATGCTGTCCAGGGAATTCTTCAACCAGACATGTGGGGGGTCACACCTTCCGATCGATGGGATTGGGACGATCTTCGGAATATGATAGCAAAGAATGGAGTAAGAAATTCACTTCTTGTAGCACCTATGCCAACTGCTTCAACCAGCCAGATTCTTGGAAATAATGAGTGCTTTGAACCATATACCTCCAACATCTACAGTCGCAGAGTTCTAAGGTTTGCGCTGTCATCTTCTGCAGATGGATATCTATTTAAATTGATTCATTCTTGTTTCCGTGTAAAAGATTTTGTTTTCCTTTCCAGTGGTGAGTTTGTTGTGGTGAATAAGCATCTTCTTCATGACTTAACTGAGATGGGTCTGTGGTCACCTACTCTTAAGAACCAGATAATACATGAGGATGGATCTATTCAGAGAATCCCAGAAATTCCTGATGATCTAAAAACTATTTACAAGTATGCAAATTTCATTTACTGAGTCTTTTTTCTTTCGTTCTTTATTTTTTATTTTGCCTATGTACTAAATGCATTTTGCTGCATCAGGACTGTTTGGGAGATCAGGCAAAGGACATTGGTAGATATGGCTGTTGATCGTGGATGCTACATAGACCAGAGTCAGAGCCTGAATATACATATGGACCAACCCAATTTTGGAAAACTTACTTCCTTGCACTTCCATGCATGGTCCAAGGTAAGAGCTTCTATTCTACTTACCATCTTTCAGTTTGAGATTTTTGATGAGGGAGTTTGGCAAACTTAAATTGTCAAGTTCTAGGCAGTCACATTATGCTCTTTGTTGGAAGGAGAGGTAAGAGATTCCTTCTTGTGGCATCGGCTTTTTTAGCCATTCATTTTAATCCAATGGCTCACAGCAAAAAAAATTCACATGAAATCTGATCCGTTCTATTAAAATGGATTCGCACTCTCCCCCCCCCCCCAAAAAAAAAAAAAAAAAAAAAAAAGAAAAAAAAAAAATAAGAACAATTTTGTAAACAAGCTTAGAGTAAAATTGTATTCAGATGAAAGAGGAGACTGAAAATTCCAATCCACCGGAAATAAAGCTAATCAAGAGTGAAATGTTCAGTTGGGAGCTTTCTTTTCCTCTTTCATTTGAAAATTTCACTCTGCTTTTATAGTTCTTTTTTTTTTTTTAATTTTAAATCTTGACCCTCTGTTTTTAAACAAACTGATTAGATTACACGTGAAAATTAATTAAATGTGGACTGCTGGATTTAAAAGTTGCAGAGAGGAAAGGTGATGTCAATGGCTAACATTACCCCAAGTTTATCTCCCCTTTTACAGTCGTTACTGCTGCACAATTTGTTTGTAAAATCAGTTCCCATTTGTACATCTTGTTGAATTACTAAATGTGATAAATAGGGGAATGTTCTGAATGATTTTCCTTTCCCTCCCTCTCTACTTGCTCATCGATACAAAAGGGTTTGAAAACTGGGATGTATTACCTACGATCACGTGCTGCAGCTGATGCCATCAAGTTCACGGTGGACACCTCCATGCTTAAAGTAAATAGCCACTTAAAAAACTTCTCATTATTAAATGGATTTACTTTTTTTTTTTTTTTTTTTTTTAAGAAATATCATTGATTTAAGATCTGAGATTTTGTCAATTGGTAATGTAGGAAAAACCCAAGATGGCAAATGCTGCTGCTGTTGATGATGATGATGATAACACTAAAATGTCACAGATGGTGTGTTCTTTAACAAACCGTGAAGACTGCATGGCTTGTGGAAGTTAAAAGTGTCCCACAAAAAAAAATATGAAAGGCTTGTTGCTTTTGCTTTTGCTATACGATCATCTCCACTTGTGGTGTGTGCAGAAGAATAGGTATGGGTACGATGTATTCTCTGATAATGATGACAATGCTAAAGAATTTTGTCTGACTTTGGGTTTTGGAAGTGTAGTCTAATATTATAATGTAATGTGAAGTATATAATAGTGGCTTATGGGAATTTGGCTTTCTATTCCAGCAATCCCAACAACTGCTGTCGAATGACTAATGGATCCTCAAGTTTGTTTTAAAACCTCTCCTAATTGATTAAGGGTGTGTTTGGTGAGTGGGTTTGGCGTACCCCAATTCACTCGCCAAACATAACTTCAAATGTGTTTGAAATTCCACTATTTGAAGTTTGAAAATGTAAATTAAGAGTCATTGCTGATCTCATGACTTTTAAAATTACTTGAATTTGAAGTAACCCTAGTTTTATAATAATAAATAAGTAATAAATAAATAATAAAAAAATGCTAGAAACATGTGTGTTGTTGCAGTCAGCCCTTCAAGTTGGACCGCGTGGAAATTGGATTTTGTGTGTGTTGGGGAGGGAAGAACATGCTGAGGAAAGGGTTGTACGTTTAAAACAATTGTCAACTCGGAAGGATTGCTTTTAGGTACAATTCAATCTTAAAAAATGCCAACGGTGCAATAAATACAATGCCTACTTTAATTGTAAAGATCCGTTGCAAACTCTTGTCAAAATGTAGCTATTGTAAAGAAAAATCCGCTTAACCCCTTGCATGGTTTACTCGTAAATCAGATTATTCTAATTTTTTAACCTCATTATTCTCTTCATGTTATGGTTTAAAATGTCAACTGAACGGCACAAGCTTCTAAAGTGTTGAAATCTCATCCTTTTAGAAAGAAAATTACACGCGCTGACAATTTCATCACATCAACAATATTCGTTAGTTGGAGGATTATAGTTGCTTTTTATACCAGGCAAGGCACGGTTTTGATTTGTCAATAAATAAAAAAAGTTTTTAAAATTTATTTATTTTTTATTTTATTTTATGAATTACGAATTCATAACTCATATAATTTTGTTTTATTTTTTACACCTTAAGTTTTGCATAGATGGAGACTTTTTTGAAAAAATTAAATAAAATAATCAAAATTAATATTAAAGTAATATATAAATAACATACAGTGAAATTTAAATAAAACTAAAAACCTTAGAATTTTTTGAAAAAATTTAAAATTTTGAACAGTCATATATATATTATTGATTTTGTAAATAAAAATAATTTAATTTTAACTTGTATTATATTGCAGTATATAATAATCGTCATCACACACGAATAAGCCCCTTTGAAAATTAAAGTTCAAGAATGTCATGCAAAGAAAGGTAAGATACACATATAAATATATATATATATATCTATTTTGACTATGCGCATAACAAGAGTTTTTTTTTGGTCTTGTCGTTTTTTGCTTAAATTATATGGTGATTGTGATCAGTTAAACATAATTAGTAAAATACTGTTAATAAAAATATCGTTTAAAATAGCGTTTTCATGTAAATTGAAAGCGCTATTTAAAATAGCGTTTTATTCTTTTTTTACTTATATTAAAAACGCTATTTTATTTTATGTTTTTATCCTTTTAAAAATGCCATTTAATAAAATGTCTTTCCTTCAATTTATTATACTTGAAAACGTTATTTTAAATAGTATTTTTTGTATTTGTTCCAAAAGCCCTAATTCAGTGTATGTAAAGTAAGAAGAAAATACTATTTCAAATCGCGTTTTTAGTATCTTTAAAAACATTATTTCAAACAATGTTTTCATTAACACTATTTTAACAATTATTTTTATTCGGACACCGAACACCATATATTTTTATTAAATAACAGTAAAACAAAAAAAAAATTCCACATACAACAAAACCTTGTTAATTCCAACCTCACAACCAAGATTATACGCCAAAATAATGGGTACGAGCACTTCCTCTTTTGATTAAAAAATATATATATACACACAAAAGAAAGAAAAAATATAAATAGCTGTGGTTAATGAACTAGTTGGCATGCTTGGCTGTAATTAAACAGTGCTCATAACAAGGTGGGCTGGCCCATTTCATTTTCTCAAATTGGAACATTTTTAAAGCGAACTTGATTAAATTATATAATTCAAATTGAGTTATAGTTTTTTTAATCGATAGTTTGTTAATACACATGTTATTATATGTGAAGCACAAAGGTACACTTCTTGTATTAAAGTTTCTCGATAACTTTTTTATTACAATTAGATAAAATTTTACTTAAAGGCGTGATTATTCTTAAATAAAATGTTTATGTATACGAATTGATACATGTATGAATACACGGGTAATCTTGCTAAATTGTCACCCTCTCTACAACTCTTGTTTGAATTCGAGATTATGTGCTAATCCCTTAGCTAACTTCTTTGCCTTTTGAATTAAAACTTTTCTTTTTTCTTTTTCTTTCTTTTTTTTAAGCTCAAAAATTTTTTGAATAAAAAACTATTGAATCTCTTTATTGTGGACTGATAATTTGGTATATGTGAGGATCGCCCTACTTAGGCGCCATTTAGAGTTAAAAAAAAAAAAAAAAAAAATTTACAAAACTTTAAAAAATTTAAAAGTTTTCACTTTTTTCAAACATCAAGAAAGTTTTAAAAAATTTATCAAAATCGATTTAAATGGATCATAATCATCCGTTCTTCATTCGAATGTATTTTTGATAGATTTTTTAAAAAGTTGAATTGACATTTGCATCAAAAATTTCATAAAATTCTAAAAGTTTTCAAGATTCTCCACTTAAATTTTATCACATATCACTTTTTTTTTTTTTTTTTTTGACAATAGCCACATATAACTCTTATATTTTAATAATTTTATATTAAATCAAATACAAATAATGGTGGACCCAGAAACTTAGGTTAGTGTAGGCCCAAATTAAAATTTTAAATTTCAAACGAATGCATAAAAAATGGTAAAATATAAAATACTATACATTGATATCTATTTTTTTTTATACTAAATAACTTTCAAATCAACAAAACAAGTTACAACAATTCTTTTTATTCTTTCATATTCTGAAAACGTTATGAAATAACTTTATTATTAATGGTTTTGAATATGTTTTTTGCAATTTATGTCACCAAATAATTATTCATTTACCCAATACTCTCGAATATTTGTTTTAATAAATATTTATAATTTTTTTTTTTTTTGAATACTTTTTTCCTTTTTTAAAAATTTAGCGTGAGCCTTCGCATATGCTCGGTTCCATGTGGATTTACCAATAAATACAAATATCAATCATCATTTCAAAATAATTTTTTACACTTTAAATTCTAAAAAATTTTACTTTTATTAACTTTTAGAGTTTTTTTACACCCATCTTAATCCACTCACCAATTCCTCCTTTG
>JAVXUM010000001.1:33461770-33479459 GCA_035590655.1 Pouteria glomerata
GGACTCCACGTCTGGGAGTTCAAGAATGTCATTTCTGGATGCATACAGGGGATATCATCAAATCCCAATGTATGGTCTAGATGAAGAAAAGACTTCTTTCATCACCCCCAAGGGCATCTACTGTTACAAAGTTATGCCGTTTGGATTGAAGAATGCTGGATCAACATACCAACGGTTGGTGACGAAAATGTTTAAGGATGACCTTGGAAAAACTATGGAGGTATACATTGATGACATGGTGGTGAAGAGTAAAGAAAATGAGGAACATGCCGACCATTTACAGCATACGTTTGACAGGCTCAACCATTATGGGCTGAAGTTAAACGCTACAAAGTGTGCTTTTGGGGTTAGTTCTGGGAAGTTCTTAGGTCATTTGGTCTCCAGAAGAGGCATTGAAGCAGATCCAGATCAGATCAGAGCTATTCAGAGAGTACTGCCGCCCCTGACAAAGAAGGAAGTTCAGAAGCTAACTGGGATGGTTGCTGCACTCAACAGATTCATAAGCCAAGCTTCAGATAAGTGCCGACCATTCTTTAGATTGCTTAAAGGAGCTAACAAGTTGATATGGGATGACGAAGCTGATCTAGATTTGGCCACATTGAAAGAATACCTCTCTACAGCACCAATTTTGACTACCCCAGATCCTGGTGATGTTCTGCAACTTTACTTAGCTATTTCAGATCATGCTGTGAGTACTGTCCTAATAAAGCCAGTGGAAGGTGTGTAGAAGCCTATTTATTATGTAAGTAAAACATTGCAAGGGGCAGAAGCTAAGTATCTTCCCCTTGAAAAGTTTACCTTGGCATTGGTAATGGCTTCAAGAAAGCTGGCCTATTATTTTCATGCACACAGTATTCAAGTTATCACTGATTAACCAATAAGGCAACTGTTGAAGAAGGCAGACATTACAGGGAGGATGGCAAAGTGGGTCGTATCACTAGGAGTTTTTGATATTCAATTTGTCCCCAGAACAGCAATAAAGGCACAAGTTTTGGCTAATTTTGTAGCAGAATTCAGTGCTCCAGTTCCTGAGCAGACTTTGGAAGTGTGGTAACTAGAAATCAACACAGAAGAAGTTTTTGAAGAGGAGGTCCTTCATCCTTGGCAGATTGAGGTGGATGGATCTTCGAATAAAAGGGGAGCAGGAGTTGGTGTTGTTGTGACTACCCCTGAAGGGGTAACCATTGAGTATGCAATAAAGCTGGGTTTTCAAGCTACTAACAATGAAACAGAATACGAAGCCCTACTGGCTGGGCTCCGGATTGCTCGACACCTTTTTGCCCGAAATTTAGTAATAAAAACTGATTCGCAGTTGGTGGTTAATCAATTGAAGGGAGATTATGTTACTCGGAATTAGAAAATGATGGAGTATCTGGATCTTTCCAGGATGGAGTTGAGGAAGTTCAACGTCATCAGTATAGACCTGGTCGGCAGGGATCATAATTCACATGCAGTTGCATTGGCCCCTTTAGCTTCAATCCCGAGCATAAGGCTAACAGATACTGTATTCCTTGAAGAACTGGAGAAGCCGAGCATTATAAAGGCAGAGATAGTTGCTTATTTGAAAGATGGTTCTCTCCCTGAAGATAAGATTGAGGCAAAAAAGATAAGGATAAAGGCCACCAGATTTTGGTTATCTCCCGATCAGAAGATATACAAGAAATTCTTCAATAGTCCCTACCTTCTTTGTGTACATCCAAGCCAGGTACAAGACTTTCTGTATGAGATTCATGAGGGAGTTTGTGATACACACACTGGGGGCAGGTCATTAGCCCACAGAGCAATTGCACAAGGATACTGGTGGCCTAAAATGGGAAAGGATGCATATGCTTATGTAAGAAAATGCAAGAAATATCAAATGTTTGCTCCAATTCCTCACCAACCGGCCCAAGAATTGAGTCATTTGACAAGTCCTTGGCCTTTTGCACAATAGGGCCTTGATATTGTTGGTCCACTCCCCACTGCAGCAAGAAACAGAAAATAGCTGGTGGTCGGCACGGATTATTTTACCAAATGGGTTGAAGCTGAACCACTAGCACAAATCAAAGATGCCGATACAAGACGTTTTGTTTGAAATAATATTATCACACGGTATGGCATCCCTAGGGCATTAATCTCTGATAATAGAATACAGTTTGATAGTAAGCCATTAAGAGAATATTGCTCTAGATATGGGATCAAAAATGTATATTCCTCACCTGCCTATCCTCAAAGCAATAGACAAGCTGAAGCATCAAACAAGGTGATTTTGAGTGGAATAAAGAAGAAATTAGAAACTGCTAAAGGAAAATGGGTGGAAGAGCTTCCTTCTGTCCTATGGACTTATAAAACTACGCCCCGACGATCAATTGGTGAGTCACCGTACCTTCTTACTTATGGAGTAGAAGCAGTCATACCCCTGGAAATAGGTATGCCGACCATCAGGACGTAAGCATTTGACCAAGGAGAAAACGATCGTGCAATGAGGGAGAACTTAGATATGTTAGAAGAACGAAGAGAGATGGCTGCATTGAGGTTAGCCAATTATCAGCAGTAAGCCAAAAGAAGATATAGCCAGAAGGTCAAGGCAAGGGAGTTTAGAGTTGGTGAAATTGTGCTGAGAAAACTACTGGGAGCAAGGAAAGATCCTACTGATGGAAAGCTCGGCCCTAACTGCGAAGGACCATTCCAAGTATCAGAAGTGCTCGGCAATGGTGCTTATAAGTTGACTACTATGGAGGGAACCCCTGTCAAGAGGCCCTGGAACTCTGCTCATTTAAAGCTATTCTATATGTAAGTTTTTGATTTTGTAAATTTATTTGCTCATTGATGAAATATTGCTTAAACAGGTTGTTTATAAGGATGTACAAAAAAGGAACGCCTTGCTGGGTTCTCTTCCCAGCAAGGTATCATAAAGGAACGCCTTGCTGGGTTCTCTTCCCAGCAAGGTATCATCAAGGAACGCCAGGTTATCACAAAGGAACGCCTTGCTGGATTCTCTTCCCAGCAAGGTATCATAAAGGAACATCTTGCTGGGTTCTCTTCCCAACAAGGCGTTGAAGAAAAGTTTTGTTTGGTTTCCTTCATAACAAAGTATTAAAAGCAGTCTACTTTCACGAATTTTGTCTTCAGAAAGGAATTACAAAAAGCGAGCAAGGAAGAAGAAAAGAAAAAGTTTAATTAAATTCTTTTTCTCATTAAGGTAATAAAGATTGACATCAAGCCGACCAAAATTATCTTGGTCGGTTGCATTTTAAACATTTTGAAGAAGACATGCAAGTTCAATGTTCAAATTCGTGGAAGTATTTTATTAAAGTTAAATATTTTACACGCACTTGAAAGAACCTTACTAGGTCGGGAAAAGGAAAAGTCGAAGCAATTTTATTAAGGGTTGGTTATTTGTTAGAAAAATATTCCTTAATTAGTATGTCTGATATTACTTGAGCTCAGCGCGAAAGAATGTACTGGTATAAAGGATTAGCAGTAATACATAAAAGAATCGTGCAAGTGGAAAAATATCATTTCATTGCTCTATAAAGGATTTACAAAAGGAACTGAAAATTATCATTATATATTATGTTTTACATAACTTAGAGAGTTAACGCCGAGGAGGACTCCTGTTTTGAGATACCACTTTATCAGCTATAATTTCGATCAAGTCTTCAAAGGTCTTGACGAACACTTCATTGATAAAGGATTCTATAAACTGACTGGAAAGCAAAATCAACTCAAGCTACATAAGGACAGATAACACATTTATTTAAACAAGCAAAGCCAAGAAGATAACATAAGTCCATTCATTGATTTGGGAAAATGTTTTACAAATAAATAGAATACATGAAGGAAATGAACATAAAAGGAAAATAAAGAATATCCTAGATGTTCACTCCTCGGCTTGGTGCTCAGAGGAGCCTTGATCTATCAAAGTTAGTGTTGCCAAGGGTTTGCTTCATTCAACACGTTCAGAATTCTCTCTCTCTTCTGCTTCATTTGCCCCAGATGTTTCTCCTTCTTTACTTTGGAAGCTAAAAAGAGGGATTACTCCGTCCGGGATAGGGAATGGAACATCTCTGTAGGTTTGGGAGGTTGGCTCAACGCTAAGCTTCTTCATGGCAGCCTCCCAACCTTCCAAGAAATTCTCGTTTATAGAATTTTCCATTTGGCCGAGAAAATCTTGGAGTTGATCTTCCAACTCCCTGGCAGACTTTTCCTCACAAGCCTTCAAAGCTTCTGAGGAGCTCTTGACATCGTCCTTCAATCTGGCAGTAGCACTCAATAAGTTGAAACACTCCAGTTGAACTCGACCTAGCTCGGCGGAAGTCCCTTCGTGCTCAGCTTTGAGTTTTGAAACTTCCTCATGAGTATCAGCAAGTAAATTGGACTTCGCTGCCAATTCCGCATCTTTAACGCGTATGGATGAGTCAAAAGTCTTCTCCATTTTTCTTTTCTCTCTTTCTGGAGTTTTGACTTTGATCCTCAGGTCACGGAGCTCGCGATCGTCCCTTCCGGCCACGTTCTCCGTAGCCTGGAGTCTATTGATGAGTTCGATGGAGTGAAGGCTAGACTGAAATTAAAAGAACAAGTTGTAAGAATAAGAAGATTGATTAAACAATGCATACTAAGGAAAATTACGTTGAGATACTTACAGACACGATGTTTCTCATTAGTGATTTAGAGAAGTTCCCTGATCTTTGAGCCCTACTATCTTAAAGGTCTCTTGGGGTGAAAATCCCCTTGAGAAATTCTTCCGGATGAGATAATGCAGAGTCACGGATGGTGAAGGGACGCCCCGAGGGATCTTCAGTACTCGGCACCTTAATGTTAGGCACGAACACGTCTGAGTCCTGTGCCAAATTAGAAGGAACAGCCCTGACAGGAACTGGTAAAGGCACATGCTCGGCAGGAGGAGTCACTTGACGAGACCTCCTTAATACGTTTTTAGAGGGTGGAGAAAGTTGAGTTGAAACTGTTCCCTCCTCTTCGATCCTTTGGCGTCTAGGAACTGGGGGATCCTCTTCTCCTCTGGACTCAGTGTGTTCAAAGGAAGGGTCTTGGGCAACCTCCTTTTGAGCTTCTTCCCTTGACCTCTTTCTTCTTTCAAGCACCATTTGCTTGAGGTCTTTCTTTAGAGCCATCTCTTCTTCAAAGTCTTCGAAGAAAATTGGCTCAAAAACTTCCCTTCTTTCTTCTTCTGCTTCTTCTTCCTCCTCCTCCTCCTGCTCAAAGTGTTGAGCTAGAATAACTGTTGTTATTGCTGGAACGGTGATGGGCTCAGCAATCCTCAAGGCAACTCTTGGAGCTGGCCTCCAAGATGGATGGTGTAGACAGTAGAAGTTCCACTTCTGCTCTTCGGTCCAACTAAACCACTGGTGAAGCCTATCAACAGATTCTCCAATGCCAAATCCTGGAGGAGGAGCGACGAAAGACCTGTAAGATGGAACGTAATCTAAAAGGATTGGCGCCGACCTCGCAAAAGGAAAGTTATCTGGCCCTCCCAAATGCTTTAGTACCTCCTCTATATGTGTCAGGTCGGCAAGAGTCCCTTTGGCCCAAACTTTCTTTTCTCGGGCGTCTGCACAGCAAAAATGAAGGTTAGAAGTTAAGCATTCACGATTCATTAGAGAAATAATGTCTAAAAAGTCAAAAAATTAAGTAACCTGGTCCAAATGACCGTGCTGTGATTGGAGGATCAGGGTCTTCCTCAAGGCCGTGCATCCAATGCCCCGAGACAACGCAGAGGTCTTCTTCCATTCCCTTGATGTTGTCTGGGAGCATGTGCACTAGGGCCTTTTCAGGTCGGGACTTTAGGTACCACCTGTTTTGCCCCTTTCCCACTCTCTGAATGCTATAACAGTATAGAAGGTCCCACTCTGTGAGGTGGAACCCATATTTACGATTCATGGCATCTACGCCATTTACTATTCTATAAAAATTGTGAGAAACGTTCTTGGGGGAAAGTTGTAACCTAAGAAACATCCGGCGAAGAAAAGAAGAAACCGGAAACCTAAGACCCCTTTCTATAATAGCAATTAAGGGGAATACTCCAACACCATATTCTAACTCCCCTGCTGACCTAAAACCCACATTAACAGGGATATTGTATCTCTGCTTGAAGGTTTCGATTCCCTTCCTCTTAACCTCCTCAGCCAGCTTACCCATTCTAACGACTAATTCGAGAAATTAAGGAGAACTAAAAATGAAACAAAGAAGAAGAAGCACTCACCCTAAATGAAGTCGAGATGCAGATGAAGAACAGAGGTGACGAGAACAGAAGCGATTTCAAGCAATGAGCAAAAAGATCAGATTAGGGCAAATATCGAAAAAATTGGTGAGTACGAGTTATACGAATATATATATTCAGAAGCCAAAAGAGAAGAGGGAAACGGTAAGTTTTTTTTGCCCATTAATTATTATCTTTCCATTTGATTTAAATTATAATTTAATGGAGCCGTCAAAGCCGCCTTTTTGAGTTTTCGAAAAAAGAAACGTCCCTGAGAAGATAGGAGGTCGCCCACGTATTTCTTATTAAAGAGGTAATTCAATTTTTTATGTCTCACTACTCTGCTCGAGTAATTTCTTACCCGACCAGAGTGGGGGCATAATGTTGGTACAAAAAATATAGTACCACGTGGAGACTATCTAAACACACACGTGGCAGGTTCTCAAGGTGAGATTGCCGAGCGAGATTGTTCGCCGACCAAAGGAAAAAGGGGCCTAGTATCCAGTCGACCACAATACTGGGCCCCACTCGTGATGATTTCATATAAGTAATAAATTTGATTCATTTGTAATGTTCTAGTTCAATTACAATGGAAAATCTTTGCCTCATTGTATTTTTCTTGTATACGTGGCAATGTGATGTGACATTTGGACGCTCCCTCGTCTGAATAAGCCTCCAAAGTCCATCTCTTTTTTACCCTTATTTAATGCTACATGACTGGCATTAAATGAAAAGAGAAATGAATACTTGTGCCAAGCAGTCAAATAAGGAAAGAATGATTGTCTTTGGTAAAATACAATAATATTCTTTTATATCTTCTTACTATAAATACAACATTTAAACACAAATCCAGGTAGGTTCACTATTGCCCATTGAAACACTTGTTGCTTTCTTTCATTTTCATTTTCCCTCCACCAAGAACTAACTTAAGCACCGAAGAGGATTTGGTCGGAGACCTTTCTTCTTACTTGAATTGTCTTGCAGATCGAATTGGACTTCCATTCAATAAACGTGGTGATCACGGTCGACGATATTTTTTTATTGCCGAATAGCTCTCAACAAAGATAATATTTTCCGTCAGGCCAATAAAAAGGGTAAGCAAATTTCAAATGGGAGACCGTACTCTTTGGCCAACAATTAATGCAAAAGAGGAGGAGCATGAGTATTCGCTTTCGAAATAAAAAATGTGATCGATTGTACGACTCAATACAATCAAGGCGATTGTTCTTGTATAATTTAGATGTCGTTTTAGAATATCTTAGGTCACATTTGGTTTAATTTTTTTTTTATTTTATGTATTTTATGTTTTAAAAATTTTAAAATATGTAAATAAAAAATATTATATTTTTTTTTATTTTGAGTTAAAAATACTTAAAATAATTTTTTATTATTTTTTATTTTATATGTAGACTCATTTTTTATTTTCTAAAACAAAATTTAAAAATACAAGTGATCAATAATTTACACTTATTAAAGTAAAACCTTCCAATTACTAAAGGATGAAGTAGAGTCAATTTAGTCTATTAGTCTCTAATTAGCAAACCAGAGATATCACACTAATTATAGTAAAACATGCCAACTTCACTAATATTCAGAGGGTGTTTGGTATGATGAAAAGTGAGATAAAATGAGATAAATTGTGAGTTCGTAAAGCGTGCAGTGAGATAAGTTTTCAGAGATTTTTAGAAATTTTCAGAGTTTTTCAGAATACCACATGCACCCAAACACCCCCTGTGATCGAATGAAAATAATTGTTAGTCTTCAATAGCAAACCAAGGATCTTACACCAATTGACGTGGAACAAGCAAATTTCATTAATTTAAAAAAAAAAAAAGAAACAATAATCATTAAACTATTCCAAGAGATTAGCTCAGTGAAGCGGAGACGAGCACGAGATTTGGAAGAACTTCTCAGGTCGCGGGTTCGAACCTCACCTGGACGCTCCTCATATAATAGATTGGGTATATGGGGCAAGTGCCCAATCTCAAAGTTTAGATTCTAGAGTCGGTTTGAATACGATCACCGGACAACTAGACAGTGCTTGAGAGATTTCTTCGTAACAAAAAAAAAAAATAATCATCAGACTAAAAATCTCATACTAATTAAAATATTATCTCCGACAAGCAGACCAAATATCCAACACTTAGAAAAAGCAACAAGTTGAGTTAAAACTACTCTTAAAAAAAAAAAAAAAAAGATAAAAGCCCAAGCGTTGGAGATATTTGATTGTTGCCCTCGTCGATCTCCTTTTACGGGCGATCGGAGGTAGTTGCTTCAGCTTTCTACTCCTTATTTTTAGCAGTACTTGTGGCATTCAATTCCCTCTATTTAGATTTGATTAAATCTCCTTCTGAATTTAAATGGGTAGTTATTTTAGGTTCTGTATGGCTTTTAACATAACCCTTAACTGGTCACGAATGTCTTCTTATTTTTTGGGTGCAAACACATACAGAATATAACAAATTTAAAAATACCAAAGCTGCAAATGAGGGGACGTGAGTGTCCTTAAACATCAATTGGTTTAATAAACGAGTTAGGGGTGTTTGGCAACCGAAAAAAACTTAATTTTTGATAATTTTTTTGTATTTTTTTGCGAGTTATAATTTTTGATATATTTGGTAAACGAGAATGTAAATTTTAGCAATTTTTTGTAATTTTTTTGGTATTTGATAAAATTGTTACTATAACAGAGCAAAAAAGTTGTAACTTTTATGTGTTTAGTAAAATTTTTTATTGTAACAGAGTAGAAAAAGAGGAAAAAGTGAGGCCCGCTATAATAATGATTTACTGTAACATAGTAGAAAAGTAGCAAAAATTAGAGTTTCACCAAATACAAAATTACTGTAACAACTCAATTTTTAGTAAGTTTTTGTGTTTTTTTAACTTCCAAACAGGCTCTTATATATATATATATATTTACATATTCAAGCTTATCTAACGAATTTTAAATAAATTTTATGCCGAATATAAGTTGTCTATGATCAACTTTAATTTTAATTAGTAAATTTGTTCATTAAAAGAAAAATGTTGATTACATTGAAGTAAATTTTCGTAAGTTATAAGATATAATATAATGTTTGTTTTTTATATTTGACAAAGTGATACGATATTTGATAAAATATTATTTTCGAATACAACCAACAAATGTTTTTGAATCTGCAAAATCAATAACAAGGACTTAGTTCTAATAAAAAATCATGAATAAAACTAATGATTTAATAGAATATAAAATTATAAACCCTATTACCATTTGTAATAGCAAATTAAGGCTAAATATTCTGAATCATCATATTTGGTTTCCTATCTCTTAAATGGAGATTCCTAATATCAAACTTGAAAATAATTTCAATCCCAATTTTTAAAAAATTACAATACGGCATGTGACTTAAAAGAAAAGATTTATTATATTTTTTTTATTAAAATATGAAACTTATAACTAAAATAAGATTTTCTAAATATAAATCAAAACTTGAATTTTAAAAAATAAAAATAAATAAAATTTATTCCAAAAACTAATAGAATATTTTCACAAATAAAAATTTATGTTTGACCACTTCTCTCCCTCTCGTATCCAAAGTTATATCTATATATTTGAAATTTAATTACTAACATATATACACACACATATATATATATTATGAATTTAAAATATTATTGTGCAGCGTCATACTAACACAAAAATAGTTTAACAAAAAATTCAATAAATTATAATGTGATTTTTATAGTAAAAAAGACACATTATATTATGATATGTTAAGATTTTCAGGGTACACAATCACATAAACAAATAAGAAATAACAAATGAACACGAGACATAAAGTTTTACCTTGATTCACCCTAATGTAGAGCTACGTCCAGTAATGAGATTTTTACTATTCAACACCTCACCAACTTATACAATCCCTAATTACAAGAGACTATATATAGGTAGCAGAAACCCTGCGCCGCACAGTAGCTATTCATGGGCCCAAGCTCAAACTACAAAAGAAAAAATAAGGTCTAAAATGATAGCAGACCTCTGGCTTCGCGGGGAGCGGGACCCCGTCAGGGTCGAGGGCATGAATCATCTAATGAACATGAAGTATGAGCTAATCCCAACATGATATAAATATAAAATATTTAATTAGCATATTTTAGATACATATTTTTAAATATATATATATATATACACTAGCGAGTAAATTATGCTTACCGCACTTCTTAACTAAAATTAGCCTTATCGATTTAAATTTAAAATTTAAAATCACTCCCTAAAACTAATTTTATTTAAATATTTATAATAATAAAAAAATAGAATGATGAATATAAAGTGTCACATAGGATTTGATAATACATTTTAATTAGTTTTATAAAAATAACTCAAATAAAAAATATTATCATTAATCATGTGTGTTTTATAAAATAACATAAATATAGTAAATGTGACTAATTAAATTTAAAATTAAAATTTTGAAAAATAACAACTTTCGAGTCTAATTAATATTCAATATTTTTGTATGTACTTCTAAACTTTAAAAATACTAAAAGTTGTTGTTATAAAAAAAGTAACATAATTATTATTTAAATTTTTTTTATTTTTATTTTTTAGTTCAACTTCATTTCTTATTTGCATTTTTAATTTTATTACAATGCAATTGAAATATATAAATTTAATGATCATATTAAAATTTTAAGCAAGTGGGTCTCTTTTGGAACCCATGAGCAAGCGAATTCTTTTTTTTCAAAACCCAAAAAAGTAAATCTTTTATTAGAACACAAGAGTTTTTATATGTACTATTTATTAAAATCATATGCCATAATTCAAGTACTTATAACCAAACGAAAAAGTGAAGTTATTGTTTTTTTAGCAATATGAGATAAAAAAATAAATATTTTGTGAATGTAAAAGATCTCAGTTATTCGTTAAAAAATAAAATTCAATTTCAACCGTTAAATCTTAGTTTATGAGAGATATTCTTAAAAATCGTCTTATTTTATTATGTAGATATATATATATTAAACAAGTTTAACTATTAATTAAGGAAATATTCAAATTCAATTTGTTCATTAAACGAGTTTAATTTTTATTTTTTACTTTTTATTTAAACTCAACTTAATTCTATTTTATTCAAAACTCGAATTATTTGTTAAGTAAACAAATTGAACAGAACTTGAGTCTTTTCGTGAATAATTTGATTCACTACAACCAAAATATTCCATCCAAAATGAGTTTATTATAATGTTCCATCAACGAAAATAAGAGATCCCAAATACTTTTCAAAAAATAAATATACCACAACCTTTATAAGAATAGGCCGTTTGATACTCATTACGTTTCAATTTTTGTATGTTTGTTTTCAAAATTTTAAAATTTAAAAATGAAAATGTGTTTGATAATATTATTTTTCGGTTCATTTTATTTCTTAAATGGAATCAATTTTTAAAATGATCAGCTACATTCAGTAAAATCTCAAATCAATCGACCCCCTGGCTTACATTTATACCTGCAAAGAGTGAATTTTGATTTTTTGTTTTTGATTTTATGTGTTTTATATTTTAAAAATTTTAAAATAAGAAAATAAAAAATACCTTGTTTTCCTTGTTTTGGATTAAAAAAATTCAAAATGACTTTTTGTCATATTTTTATTTTATGTGTTAACTCATTTTCTATTTTTTAAAACAAAATTTAAAAATACAAGTTACCAAATACGTTTTAAACTGTTTTTTTTTTAATTTTTAAAAGCGTAAAATATAAAATAAATTCAAAACAGAAAATAAAAAATAAAAAAATAAATCAAATGAAACCTTAGTTAATTAAGGCAAATCAAAATACACGTGTTTAGGAATTGATATTTGTTAATGGATGTCTCACTAGGGGCATTCATTAAAATTCAATGAAAATATACAACTTATTAAAAGTCTTGCATTTTTTTCATGAACGATTCCATAAAAATGCGAGACATTATGAGGTATCTCGTTTTCATTAATTCATAACGAGTCTGTCCCGGGGCACCTATTAACAGAATTTGAATTGACATTTTTGTTTTTTGAAATAAAAGTTTTATTTTAATAAAATAAAAACTTAAAATTTCAAGTGCATTAATTTAAATTAAAATTCAATTTTAAGAATTAAAGTTGCATTTTCAACGTTCTAATTCTTATAAAAATTCATTGAATATATAAAAATGTTCTAAGCTTGATAACTAAAAGAAAATTCTATAAAAATTTAATAATTAAAAATACAATTTCAATTCTTAAAATTATATTTCTAACTTTAGAAATACAATTTAGTTACTATTAACCATCGATCAATCCTGAACACTATATCTTGGTTATATTCGAACTGCACCAATTAGTGGTAGACAGAAATTTAGATAATGTCTTGATTTCATTGGTAAATTTGGAATCACCCAACAAACGAGTTAAACTACAGCAAGAAGAGTTAAATTATGTTTCCTAATAAACAAGTAGTTGACATAGGAAGACTAACGTTCCATAACCCCTACTCACTCAACTCAAAAAGAATTTAAATCACTCCAAAATCTCGTTACATTTCGTATATTTGTTTTATTACGATTGTCATATTTACACATGATGATTATTATTTTTTAAAACCATGCTAAGTACAGAGCTACATTTAGATAACAAAGGTATAACCTCTCCTTGCTTTAAAAATTTACAAAAATGTTATTAGTATATAATTTTTTAATTAAATTATATCTATATATATATATATATATATGTATGTATCGATTGGCCAACATCTTTCCAAATTGTTTAGGTGACATTTGGTTTGATTTTTATTTTTTATTTTCTGTTTTCTATTTTATGTGTTTTATGTTCTAAAAATTTCAAAATATGGTAACAAAAATAGTTATGTTTTCCTTATTTTGAGTTAAAAATATTTAAAATGATTTTTTGCCATTCTTTATTTTATGTGTAAGTTCATTTTCTATTTTTTAAAACAAAATTTGAAAACACAAGTGATCAAATGCGTTTTAAATTGTTTTCTTTATTTTCAAAAATTCAAAACAAAAAATAAGCTCGAAACAAAAAAGAAAAAACAAAAAGTAAAAAAACAAATGAGGCCCTTATTTTTTCACTGACTTGATAAATTCATTATAATTTGGACTCCAACTCTCAGAATAAATTTCTGATTCCGTATCTATCATTAATCATTTTTCTTCTGTCCACTGTTTTGTTCGAGGGTTCCAAAACAGAAATGTTCACTCAATTATGACCCAGTCCATAATTATATATGTTAAGCAAAATGGGCGAAGCAGCACACCAGCAAATTCAAGACCAAGTCAAATGACCTATCAGCAACGTTAACACATGCAAACAACATGAAACCAATGCTAGATGCAAGTTTTGGCAGTGTCCATCCAATGCAGTGAAGCATTCAGAAATTAGTGCCAGCTGAACATATACCAAATCTATCCCTATCTCTTCCAAAAGTCGTATCTATCTCACATGGGTTGATGGTCTTACAGCTCCATGCATCAATTTTCAAGAATGTACAACCCAAAGTTCCTACCTTTGAAATTTAAACTATTCTAGATTGTATGTAATTCATTTATTGAAATGTTGAATGTATAATTATTTTGATTCAGAGTTTGGAGTGAGGATTTTGTCAGAAAAAAAAAAAAAAAAAAAAAAAAAAGGGGATAAAAGGTAATGAATAGAGAAAGGAAACATAAAATTTTAAATGCATATATTTGTTTAAATGAATTCAAAAAAAGATAAATATAATATATGTATATATAAATTATTTATTAATATATTAATTCTTTGACTTAATTAATTAATTTATTAAATTCTTTTTTTTTCTACTATCTATCATAATTCAAATGAGAGGAGTTTTAAATCTCTATTATTTGTTTTTTTTTTTAACAAATTCTTAGTTAATCTATTCACAACTTGAAATTAAAAAGGAGAATTAAAATAACTATTGGAGGTTCTTATCTATCACAATTTGGAAATTACGTTGTATTGTCACACCCCACTTAGGGATGTAATCGGCCGAGTCCCTCAAACCTTAGCCCAAGGAACACGAAAGTCTATTCTTTGTTCAACCAAAATTAGCTTAAGAAACCTTAATAATAAAGCAATATTTCTATTTAAAATCAAGAGTTAAAAGAAAATGTTCAACTAACATCCCAAACTCAAAACAACATATCAATAATTAAAATGTTCTAAATCATCAAAATTCTAGTCCGGCTACTAAATAAAATCCATCAAAATAGACATAGAACTTTTTCCTAAGAGGCTACAACTTAAGGTCCCAATTGTTAGAGTCCACAACTAGTTATTTTATAGCTAACAGAATAGTAAATAGTTTGTCAAGCCAAATATAATAATTATAACTTTGAAAATAATAAATTTTATAATAAACAATTTAACTACAAAAAATTTCAAGTGAATAATTTCAATGCATAATTTATAGTAATTAAAAACCTGCACTTCAGAGTGTAATAATATCTTTAATTCAACCCGTCAATCACAACAATGACGACAAATATTAGTCTATGGACATATGTGAATAAAATATCAAATGTGCTAATATAATTTCTCATAGACAGTGCTCATTGGATCCAATATCGCACTAGTCACCCAGTCTGGCTCTTGTGTTCTTTCTTAAGCCGATTCGATTGAGATTACCACAGTTTTCACAGTCTTGTTCCCATAATCATTGAGAACTAGGATCATCATGATTTTCAAGGGTCTATTTCTTAGTTGTCAGAGTCACATTACCTAAAAAACTTGTCCTCTAGACTTTTTTTTTTTCAATTTCAATATCTATAACTAAATATCCATCACAATCTCATAAATTTTAAAATTGAACATTAGTATTCAAATAATTATTTTTATGCTCAATAGTATAAAATATACAATCTCTTATCAAAATAATACAATTCTTCATAAAGAATGATTTAAAAAAATTTAACTTGAAAAACCTTTATGCATGAAATAATTTACAAAATAAATACTAGTAAGACAATCCACTTACCTAATGTCTAAAGACGTAAATATAAAATAAATCAAGATAACCCGTCACAATCTTGAATACACAAAATTAAATACCTATTATTTAACGTCTATCTTAAATTTATATTTAATAAATTATTAAATATAAACTCTCAATTCCCTTTTAATAAGCTAATTAATATTAGTAATTACCCAATTATAACCATCCACCAACTTTGGCAGAAACACCAATCAATTTTTTTTTTTGCCGTGCAGCATCCTTTTTTGTTTTTTTTTTTTTCCACAATCAATTCCGTCAATCCAACCTTATACAATAAATATGTAATATATGCACGCGTTCGAAGTATTGTGCAGTGGAAAGGTTGTCCTTTTCATTGCCACTTTTTGACATTCTGTCGATAATCAACTTTACGTATGTATATATATAACATATATATATATATATGTCCTCTTTCAGTCTAATGTATAGCCGCAGCCTTTTGTGTGTGTATATATATACAAATATATATATTTTCTTTATTGTGGGCGCTAATCACAAAGGTAAAAAAATTTTATAAAACTAACCTGTGGAACTGAAAATTTTGCCGTAGCCTCTTTTCCATTTTCTCTTTTCTCCTCTTCTCTTCTCTCTATCTCTTAAATAGAATATAATAAAATACTAACTGACAATACTAGTTATATATAACCTTTTAATTAGGTATCATCTTATCCACTAAATTACGATGAACCCCTAATTGTATCCAATAACAACAAATTCTTTAAATATTCAATGGTCTACACTTATCTCAAAAATTTAATAAATTAATAATTTAAATAATTCTTAAATAAAATAGAATACCTAATTAAAATAATTTAAGTAATAATAAATTAAATAAAATTATTTCTATGTTATAACAGTATTCTCTTATTTATTTAGGTTCTGTAATACCTTTTAATAAATTAACTAAAAAACCTACCTTTTGAAGACAATGCTGAGAATCCTGAGTGGCAGTTTAACTAGTAATTAAGATTTTGAGTTTACTCTCCAGTAGTTACTAGTTTGAGTCTTTTTAAAGTCATTGCAGATTAGTTGAGATACACACAAATTGACCTGGATATCCTGGGTATTCGAAAAATAAAAGAGGGAAGAAAGATAATGCTAAGAAAGTTAAAGCCTATAATGTGTGAGGGATTTAAGTTGATGAATGAATGACATCTCTTATTCTTCTCATTTCTCTTCTACTATTTTTTTTTTCTCTCTCTTCTTCCTTCAACACTCAAGATCACACACACCTACACACTTCGTATTTTCACTCTACAACTCCAACTTTCAATGTCTTTTTCTAACTTTACTCTTTTTTTTTTCCTCAGTTCATGTCAAGTTCGGTTAGGCAACTCTCATACATGCAAGTGTATATAGATGAATGTGGAGAAGGATGTGGCCAACTCTTTGACACTTGGAGACTCTCACAAGAGGTGGACATGCAATATGTAGGTGGATTGTCCACGCATGCTATAGATAAATATATATATATAACTTAGTGGAAACATGTCAGCAAACTCAAAAAACACACAAATACATGCACAGTCGTATGCATAGGCTTGTGTACATTTGCCTATGTCGGTGAGGCTCCTAGACATAGAAATATTTTAAGGTTTTAAAATATGTGAAGTTTATGTAAAGTTTAGTGATGGAAAATTCATACAAAATCTTAAATTAAATATTATAGAAATATATGTTTCCTAATTAGAAGAGAAAAAGGATAATTAAATGATTCAAAAGATTTGTGTATTGCCAAAAGAAGATAAATTGCAATCTATGTCCAAAAGGGAATAAAGACGAATTATACACTAACTAGACTCAGCTGTACACATCTATAGAATTCTAGTAGAGGTAGCAGGTAGCAAGCAGCTGGCAGGGAGCGTGAAGATTCGCCCTAAGGGTGATGGGAACTCGTAGGGAATGTGAGGTAGTGAGTTAGGTGAATAAGGCCTAAAATCTAATTCTAGTATACCTCACAAGCTGGTCGTTTGATGTGCAGGGGTACGAGCTGTTCCCACTGGCACAACGCTTGTTGCACGAGTGTTGGAGTTATTTAATATCTGACACTGAACTTTCCTATTCAGGGGCGGACCCAGAATCTTGATTGAGGGGGCACCGAACACTTAAAAAGAGTAACAAGTTACATTGGGATTAAGAGTATGATAAAAACTATATTAATTTTAAGAAAAAAGAAAATTATTTTTAAATATTAAATCAGTAAGGGGGTGTTTGGTGCAACAAAAAATAACGAAAAATAATGAAAAACGTGGTTTGAGTGATATTTAGGTGTTTGGTAGCAAACCATGTTTTTCAAAGATGAATAGTAAAAGATATTAACTTTTGCAGAGAAATCCGTCGAAACGGTTTTCAAATCTTTTCAAAAAATATTGACAATAGATCTTGTTTGGTAGCTTGGATAACGGTTGTCATATTAAAAAAAAAAATTACAGCTATTCTATTAATCGAACTCAAGTTATGCAATTTTTTCTAGAGTTGTAATA
>JAVXUM010000001.1:33488553-33499591 GCA_035590655.1 Pouteria glomerata
GTCACATTAGATTTAATTGCCACAAACTATATGGGTTACCCACTACTTATGTTAACACACATAATTTTATGAGACCTAATTTCTATGTGTCAAATAGGTTCGACTCATTGAGGTTTCAAGAGTCACATTTGATTCTAAGGCTTCGTTTGAGATTCCATTAGCTACTCAACTACCAGCTACTCAGTTTTTTTTGTCTTTTTTTAAAATGACTAAACTTATCATTTTACATTTTAAATTTCTTTTAAACTATGAAGGGCAAAACTGTCAAATTAACCAAAAGCTAAAAAGCTAGCTACTAAAAAGTTAGCTTTTTTTTTCCTTCCCAAACACAAAAAAAGTTAGTTTTTTTGTAGCTAGCTAGTAGCCAGTTACAAAAAAGCTAACTTTTTTCCTTCCTAAACCAAACCTAAACCTCACATGCCTAGGCCAATAAGGAAGAATAGAAAGAAATTTTTTTCAAAACCCATTGGACCTAAATCCAATGTTCCTAAGGTTCAAAATTACTTTCCTAAAATAAGGGCAATTTGGGTAAGAAAGAGTGACTTGCATGTTCACACCCCTAATAAAGTTGAAGGGGTGAGCCTACTTAAGTAGAGGTTATTTTATTTTATTTTATTTTTGCATAAGACTAGGATGTGCATAATGTTTTATTTATTTTTTCCTTAGCTTTATTAGATCATGTGGTTTAAATTTCCATTCATTGCATGATTAGTTTTTGTTTGTTTCATTATTTGAAAAAAAATTAAAAAAAAAATTTTAAAATCCAAAACGATTTTTGTGGACTTTGACATTTTAGTATTTTATGTTAATTTTTGTATATTCTATGATTTTATCTATGCTAGTAGAACATGAATAGAAGTGTATGATCAAAATACCTTTCCTGACTTGGAATACATGCTTTAAAAATGAGTAATGTTTTGTTCTTCTTTGTTATAGTTGTGATATGCTTTTAATTTCAGTTTTACACATGTGAAGTCCAGCATTGTGTTGAATTTTATCTATTATTCTTTAAGCTTAACTTTATTCTCTACATGGACCTATGGTTGCTCTTTGGGATTTTTCGAGTAGATTTGCTTGGAAAGGGCTACCAATGGATTAGAGTGAAGTCGCCCTATTGACATATAGGTTATCAAAATAACCATCCTCAGGGAGAAGACGATATAAGAGGAAATGGCTACCTACTCATAAGTGTGTGAAAGCCGCCAAGTTTGGTAGGATATGTGCCCCCCCCTCAAAAAAAAAAAAAAAGGAAAGGGTTGGTGGTGATTAATTGAAAAATCATGGAGAAAAAGTTGAAAATTACAAAATTGGGGGAAATTAGTTGAAAAGTATAAGGATTTTAATTTTCATATCAATTGCAATTTAGTGGTCCATGGAGAGCATAAGAAAAATGCATGGGGAGTATAATAGTGTGAATGATTTACATGTTAGATGATACTTAATAGCACAAATCTCTGGAATTTTTCACTTCTATGCCTTATGTGAACAACTCATGACATGAAAATTATTAATTCTATGAATTCTTTGATTTATAACACGTAGAGTGGTCATTCTCTCAATCTAATGTTCTTGAGGTATAATTTTGATCATAGCATGTTCAAAAACAGACTAAAGTACTTGAGTTGAGAGATTCAATTTTTAGATCTTTCTCGTAGTTAGTTTGCACGCTTTTAATTAGATGCTGCATATTTTCCCCTTTCTCCTTTTCTCTATTGGTTCGTGTTTCATTCTTTATTTTCTCATTCCTTGGTTTTATATTTATCAATTTCATGACCAAAAGGGGAGAAGAATTTGATTATAAGAATTTGATTATATTATTTTAAACTTAATGCTTTTCACAAGATGTTTGTTTCAGTGATGTGCAAGTTTTCCTAGGAACATTGATCGAGGGGGAGTTCACAAGTATAAAGTGAGAGTTTAGTTTGATTAAGATTCAAAATTAGGAATGTTGTAATTTTTTTAGATTGTATATAAGAGCATTGTTTTGTCACAAAATTGACAAAGGAGGAGATTGTTAGATTTATTTTTGTAATTGGGAAATTAGTGAATAAAATAATGATTTCAAAATTGTAATTTTTAGGCATATGGCTAAGATGTCAAAAATATAGGTTTGAAGGTTTTTTGGAAAGTTCCTAATATGAGGTTGAAGATACTTTAAGGAAGGTTTCCTAATGCAAGGTTGAAGATACTTTTAGGAAGGTTTCCTAATGTTTAAGGAGATTGAAAAGTTTCCTAAAAGATTTTGGAAATGGGAAACTATACAATCTTATGTAGGATTGGATTGCTTAAGTGCTTTATAAATATAGACCTTCTCCTAGGTTGTTGAAGCACATCCAGAGAGAGAGAGAAGAACAAATTCTTTACAAGTTGATAATTGACCTCTCTCAACTTAGCCACGATAATTTTCAACTATCAAACTTCTGGTGTGCGGGTTCTTCGAAGGTGTTTGAAGGAGTGAGCATGGTCTTCATCAAGTGCGGGGGAAGATTCTTCATATGTTGGAGAAGGTGTCGACTATGAATCGATGTAGCATGGTTGGAAAAGTAGACTGTGTATATTACCATGGTGGTCCTTGTAATCGATTGTGTATAGTGGAAATTTTGGTCTTCGTGGCCGGAGGTTTTTTATTCCTTAATTGCAAAGGTTTTTCCTCGTTAATTCTTGGTGTTTAATCTCTTCTGTTTTTCTGCACTTCGAAATTGTGTTCGATTGCTTGGTAATCCATAACTAGCAAAAGGTGAAATTTCAACTACAAATTGTTATATCACATCGGGATAATGATGCGGTACAACAGGCCAATATGTGATACCACATCAGGATAATGATGCCATACAATGGGCCAATAAGACAAATCCACATAAGCATTTTAAAATCCTTATCAGGTTTGAAGTTTACAAGTTTTATTTTCCCCCCTAAAATAAGATAACATTCCTAGGGATGAGGATGTAAACATATTCACCTGGCTCTATCAGATTGAATTGGTGCCGCATCAGCACAATGATGTGGGGATGTGATATTACAACGGTTGCCAATATTTTTTCAGCATGAAAAGCAAGGATTAGTAGATCTGACTCTCCGAGACCTTCCAGTTCTTGCCTCATGCGCTAATGTACCTTTCTAGTAGCTTTTTGATGTGTATGTTTGGATGAGAATAAATCCAACCACTGAGCCACCTTATATTGCCTGATGTATGGATCTTACTTTTATCTTTTTAGCTTTATATGGCTAGGAACCCCATCTTGATGATTTTTCTGTTTACAAATTTTACGGGTCAAGAAAGGGAAAAAAAAAATGAAGTGAGAATTCCCACAGTCAGGGATTACAAGACGGGTTCTTTTAATCTAATTAAGTTTACCATACAGAGAAGGAGTTTTTGCTAGTATCAATTGACTATGCCAGAAGAAGTACAGAGTAACTACACAAGTGATCAGGGGGGGAGGGAGAGGGAAAATTGACTACTCTAGCTTGCTAATATATTTACTTAGTTTCCTATTTGAATTAAATTGCCTAGTTCTGTAACTTTTCTTCCTCTATCATGATTTTTTTTTTTTTAACTTGAGATTCATTATTTGTATAAATCCACACAACTATCTAACATAAACTATTATTTGTATAAATTCCACTCAACTATCTAGCATAAACTATTAGAATTCTTGATATTTATAGGATTGAAATAAAAAAAAAATGTGCATAAAGTAAAATATAACTCTGGAGGCAATGAATAAAAAAAAAAAAGGCATTCTAAGTTGTTCATGACATGTACATATCATATTAAAATATATTTGCGGCTTTTTTTTTTTTTAATTTATACACTTGTTTCATATTCATGATAAATATTTTTTTTCTATAAGTATATGAGAATTGTTTTCTCTAATTATATATTCTATTCTTAGTTTGTCATTATTGTTATTGATTATGAAAACTGCATAATTATTTTTATTTTTCTTTATGAAAGTTGAATAGCATACTAGCTTTCATTCTTCGAAGTATTTGTGCCTAATTGTCTTGCTTGATTCTTAACATTATAATTCTACATAGATTTAAAAAGAAAAATGATGAAGATAAAAGAAAATCATATAATTTCCGCCTCTGTGTGATTAACTACTTTCTTGTAGGCATGCATCTTTGTGGCAGCACCTTCTCTATAAGTTGTATATAACAAGCTTTCAGTCTCTCTCTCTCTCTCTGTCTTTTTTTTTTTTTTTCCTGGTAGAAGTAATAAATGGTCAGTCTGACACTGATTCATGTTGCAGGTAATTCGTGGGTCTGGTTCAGTTAAAATCATAAAGAACAATCTTACTGGCAGTGTGAAATTGAATGATTTTTCTATGCGGTTGAAGTGGAGTGAAATTGGTAACCTGCAAATGTATCTAATCCAGGTAATTTGAGTTACCATGCCGACAGAATTTGTCCTTGATTGTTTTCATGCTGTATGTAATGCATTACAGTAGTATGGTTTGATGCTGTGTTTTTGGCGAAAATATATTTGTGGCTGTTTGTCCAAGTTGGTGATGATGGTGGTTGCGATGTATGCTGTCATTGTTATGGTGGCTATTCTTTCTTGCATGAAACTCCTGACAGGGCATTTGGGAGAAAAATTTTGCCCCATTCAAGCCTAGGTTGTTGAGTCTGTCCAGCATACATGAGAGGTTGTCTAACTTGCCGAATGTGGTGGGAGAAACTAAGTTTTAGTATTTCCAGTCGGTTGAAGAATATGGCAACTTTTTTTGTGACTACCTTTACAATGATCAACCTTTCGAAAGATCAATTTTCTAATGAAAGGCAGAACGGAAAAAAAGGGGCGCATGCATCGCTTTTGGTGTGGAAGTGCGTAAAGTATTGATGCAAATAATAATATGCTCTTATCAGTCATCATAGATGGATTGCATTTTATCGGATGAAGAAGCCTGCGTAGCCATTCAACTTAGGGTCACAATTGTTGCTTAGTGTAAATGATTTAAACTTAGTCTATCCAGGCCAAGGCTTTGGCTGTTTCGACAGGAACGGATACTTCAGAAGATAGCCAATGATTGTTTGACGAGGAGGGTTTTTGACACTCCTTGTTTGTACTCACTGGTAGCGAAAAGCATTTGCCAATCACACACATGCACAAAGGGGATTGGTTCGGGTTGAAACATCTGGATCATTGTCTAGCTTCCTTTTCATCTTATTCGGCCTTTTTTGTGATTGAGCAAATTGATTGTGACTCAAATCCTTATTTTATAGTATGCAAGGAGATAAATGATTGAAAATTGCAAGGTTGATTGATAATGAATAGAGTACGATGCTGATTCAATAGTTTCAGACGGTACTACGTCGAGGACTAAATGACATATATGTTTTTTGCAGCCGGTAATGTGGACTTTCATTAAAACTGCTTTCTTGCCGTACTTGAACCTACACCTGGCGAAAGGATTCCCTTTGCCCATAGTTCACGGATTCACTGTTCAGAATGCTGAAATCATCTGTTCAAAATCTCAAATTAAAGTTTGCAGTGACGTGGCTTTTGCGTAATCATACTATCACAGTTGGCTTTTATTCCAAGAGGTGCTAGAAATTGTGTTACATAGAGAAGCTCTCCAGCCCCCATTTATACGGTTTGTATCTTTCCACCCGTGTATAGAATTGTTTCATTTAATTGTTTCATTTAAGGAGGGGATCCGAGCGCTGTCAACTGTCACCGAGCTCTAGGCCGTTGGATATGTGAATGTGTTTGAATTGTTAAATTTTAATAATTTAACAGCCTAGAACTCGATTGTCACCAAGCTGATTGTCAGTTGCAACCCTGTAGGTGTAAAGTGGGTGGAATTCTACTGTCAAATTTATGAATTTATAAAGTACAACGTCAGCTGGCATGTAAATGAAGTGCTTACCATTTGTAGGCTTTGTATGAATCATATGAAGTAAAATGTTTGGTCCTTCATTGCTTACCAGATGTATGATGGCTTGGCGTTCTTAACCTGCAATACGCTGACGATTTGGATATTATATACGAAGTATGTCGAAAAATTAACCAGAATGATACAGAAGACTTCTTGAAAATAATAAATTTATAGAAATATACTTTTATGGCAATACTATCATTAGTACCTCTTTCTGTTAAAACTTCTAATATATTTGTTTGGGTAGGCTATTATTTTTCCCCCTTTAAGTTGGGATGCAAATTTTTGAAAAATTTCCAATGAAAGACTATCAAAATATGTGATATCTGCACTCGCAACTAATTCGGAAAGCTAACTATCAAGGTCCAAGCTCCATCTAACTAAATTTCATTTTAGTTTCCCTATATACAAAATAAAAAAATTGGCAAAAACACCTACCAAAGAGCAAGGAAGTGGCAAAAATAATTAAAATACACAAAGTATAAATTAAAATTTACCCAATGTATAAAATTTTGATGATAAACGAATTAAACATGTAATTTATTATTTTAGTATATATTTTTACATATTTTACAAAAATTTTACTTCAAAAAAAAAAAAATCCTTCCAATTATTATGTTTCTTTAGAAACGGTAATTTTTTTGATTTTTTTTAAAAAAATGAGACCCGTAATTAGGAAATAATCCTATAATATATTGTAACATGTTCCTGGAAATCAGATAATATTACCTACCCTGCATAAAATACTCAAAACAGAATTGATGCCTTTCTTTTTATTTTTTATTTTTTAAGTTTTTATTTGTAGTTGAGTTTGTTGGTCTATAATAATAATAATAGTAATTCAACGTCGGCTCGCAGATCCTATAACCCGATCTGATCTGAAATTGAAGATTTAATCAAGTTAAATTCTAAAGAACTTTTAAAAGAGATCAATTCCAGTAATTAATTTATCACCTAATGATGCAACACACTCTCTCTCTCTCTCTCTCTCAACCTAGATTTCCAATTATATAATGAGAAAACCCTTTGTTTATTATGACCCAGCAACTCATCAAATCAATAATGCGATAACAAGTAATTAATTATAAAAATGGCACATAAACCTTCAAATGCCAATCGACTCGATGCTAAGAAAATTTGGACCAATAAGTCCCTCCAATCATTTAAGTTACAGTTCCGTCACAAACGCTAAGAAAGATGGCTAATCCCCCACAAAACTAATTAGCTGCGAGAGCTCTCTCTGCACTGCACGCCACGCCACTCCACTCCACTCCACTCCACTCCAAATAGCCCCGTGCTAACAAACTGAATGCATCAAAACACCGAAAACTTCCCATATGGGGTCACTTTGAGCTGTTGAGATACTAAAAAGCATGTAATTTATGAAAATGAAAACCACACCATTATGATCCTTTCTCTACTTAAAAGCTCATTTCTTCGAGAAGCATTACTAGGAAAATAGAGTTTTCAGCATCCAAGGATTGACACCCGGAAAGTCTACTCTTCTTACAAAACCCGGGAGCAACCAACTTTGTATGTAACGGGCCCTTCTAAGATGTGGATGAGAACAGCAGCGATGCATTTGTTCCTCCAAACCCAAAAGAATTTGACATGGCTGCTCTAATTGGCATCTGCTTTGAAGCAGTCAAAGGCATGAAGCGGTTGTCAAAAACAGGGTCTGGTTTAGTGAGGTTAAGCGTCAATGGAGCAATTCCCTGCAAGAAATCCAAGCAGCTGATGAACCATCAGAGCAAACATTTCACAATTGCAGACTTTAGGAATGAGTTAGATTTGCAAGTAGCAACATATTTTAGTAGATGAGTTTTGCCAGCAAGATCAATCACTCAGGTTTTTCAGATTGCAAATAATAATAATAATAATCAATCATAATGTGGTTCATAGAGTTTCACCAATAGATCCATTAATAACCCAGTTTCCACATTTGTTATAAGAGGCACGTGAACGCTTGCTCCATTCCTTTATTGGTGATGCCAAACACTTTTGAAAAACATGTCCGCATATTTCTGACTTCATAATTCATAATCAAAGAGAAGAGGTCTTGGCACGCATTTGTCAAGAATTTTGCAAAACAATTAAAAACTATGTTGAGTTATATTTTACTTTTCTCTCTTTTTGGAATGCCGTGCTACAATGCCTTTGGAAAAATACAGTTGAAAAAGGGAAAAACAAAACAAAGCAAAACTAAGCCTGTAATCTACAGCATGTAGTGACTATCTTTTATGTAAGAGGTCCTAACAGAAATTGGGCTTTTTCTAAAATATGTGTGAAGAATTTGGTGGTTAACCACATTTTATAAGAAAAACAATTTAGGTTTAAGAATCTAGAACTTTGAAATTTTTAACTTGTAAGACAAAAAATTCACTCTTAAGGGGGAAAATTCCCCAGAATTAATCACAAGGGGTAGGGAAATACAGCAAGTACTATAGCAGAGAAGGGTAGCACTTACATGGTATACTGCCAAAACTGCAAAAATTGCTTCCACTGCTCCAGCTGCTCCAAGTAGATGACCAATAGCACCCTTAATTTTAAATATAGTTAGTTAAATAAAAAGCTAAAACTCAAATACTAAACATTTTTAAAGAAGAGAGCATAAAATGCCCATAGCAAGAGGTTAACAAATATTTGGGCAATTGGCATGCATAGGACTGGTACAAAACAAAATGATAAGTGCATTGCGTGAACATGATATCAAGTATAATTGGTAAAAACATAAATATGTTGCCTTGGAGTAAAGGAAAATGGCATGTAATTCTGTAGTTTGTTTTTATGTTAAGTAACAATATTTTCTTGGGAACACATTATCCCATAATTCCTCGAACAGATTTGGAATTTTCTATATGATCCCAAATGGTTGAGAAAATGTGCAGATAAGTTTTAAGTTCTATTAGCTTTGCTGAAAAGGTCAGGAATAAGAGGAGATAAGAGTAGGACCCCGAGGATGAAGTTTTGATAACATCGTCAATCTGGCAAGTAGACATCATTCACAGATTTCACAAATGTTATTCTGCACAATGCTCAGTAGTGAAAGTGTACAAGCCTAAGTTCATTTTATTAACTTCTATTGGCTCACTTAAACATTTACCTTCGTGGAGGACAAGGCCAAAGCACCTGATGTGGCATGCTCTGCAAATACAGATTTTATAGCATTGGCTTCTGCTGCATCACCTGGCAATGAATCACAGCAACATAAGCTATCTTTGCCCTGCATTTGCTATTTCTAGCACTGGTAATTTCACCAATATAAAGAATTCAAATAAAAAAGTTGCTATGGTTTACCCAGAGGAGTAGATGTAGCATGGGCATTTACATAATCCACCTGATTAGGACGTATACCGGACTGCAAGCATAGAAGACGGACATATTTTAGCTCACATGCACCTCAATTTGCACATTGATATTTGCAAATGATTGCACATACAAAAATTTGTTTGGGAAATTTGAGAGACTGAACCAACAGGCAAGACGGCATCTACAGCTCAAAATGAAATGGCCATGTGCATGCAGAAAAAAAAATCACATCTGGATGATGTCAAAGAAGTTAAACCATTCAATCATTGTAACCACAAGTTCACCTGAAACTTTTATCTTTTCTCTTCCAAATTTCCAAGCCCAAGCATAACAAAATGCCGAAGGTTTTATTTATCCCAAAAAAAAAAAAATGCTGAAGTTTCAAAATTATCAATAGTATCTACCAATAGGCGGTTTTGCCATATACAATAGAGACTAGTAGATGCGCCAATTAGGAGTGAACGAATCCAAATCATGGGCAACACAAGGGGGTGAGGTAGATCAAACTAACGTGGTTAGAAATAATAAGGGCAGACATGGATTGATGTAGTTCAATGGAAGGAATAGCCCTTAACCGAGCAGAATTAAAGAGAAGAGCACCCCCCCCCCCCCAGGCGCAGGGGGGGTTTGAATCCATGTAGGTAAGACAAGGAAACGGCTAAGTTGGGTTGAATTGGGTTGCAACTACCAATAATGGGGGGCAGCAAGTGTCTTTAAGTGAAAAACACATCAATGAATGGTCTACAAAGGCATCCTGGACGTGTGTCTTCAGGTGAAACATAGATCCAAAGGCACTCTGGATATTGCTACAGCCTAAATAGCATCAAATTTCAAAATTATCTTTAAATTTCACAGGTCAGAAATCTAAAAATTTCCTCTCAAGATGATCTTTTGTGACTTGGGTTTGAAGAATAATGAATTCATGCTAACAAACAAATCAAAGCATTGACTTTAGGTAATTACCTGATTTAGAGCACGTGTCATGGCCAAAATGGCACCTCTTCCATCAATATGTGGTTGAGTAATATGATATGCATCACCTGGGTAATATTAATATATTTAGAAGCTGAAGAAAAAAGTAGTTAGTAACACCACATTTCAGAGAACAAACCTGATGTCCCATAACCACGTACTTCTGCATACATTTTTGCTCCCCGCTTTTTTGCATGTTCTAGTTCCTTAATTAAAAAATGAAACATGAAAATAGAGAGAGAGGATAAGGTACACAGGAAGGGGGAGAATAAGAAGTCGATGATATATAATTGTGATGATAATTTCAACCCAAAAGGCAAATAAAATGAAAAGTAATCCTGACAAATTCTAAAAACAATTAGAAGAAATCAGAAGCAAACAAACAAAAATAATAAATAAATAAATAAAAGATTAGTTTATCTACTTTGAAAGCCTATTCATTTATTATTATGAAAAATCTTTACACTTATTCATCCAATGTTGCAGTATTTAGTGGTTAATTTTAGACTTTAAGACAGTTCACTGGCCAAACAACCTAGACAAAAACCAACAGATTAATAAAGCAAATAGTAACATAATGTAACAACAGTATAATACTACCGCACAGCTCCAGTTTGCCATAATTCCTAGTTCACAAGACAACTCTGCAATAGGATGAGAAAAAAGCCATACTGGTGGAAGCTTCCATCATATTCATAAAAGCAAGTTAACTAGGGGAGGCAAATGGGCAGCTTTGGGTGGTTTTGGCCCGGGTCAAAATAGTTTATGTGTAATACCCTCACCTTCGGTATACACAACAATGTAAGGAGAAAGGGGATGTGTTACTATGATTAAAGGCTATGCACTTCAATATTTTTCTAAGTGTTGGAATTCTT
>JAVXUM010000001.1:33519313-33536243 GCA_035590655.1 Pouteria glomerata
GCGCTTGCCTCTCCCCCCCCCCCCCCTTTTGGGGGAGGGGGGCGGGGCGGGGACACGCACACAGACACTGTCTTCCCTATCCTTTTTGACTAGCTTCACCCAAGTATGTGATAGGTGCAAACATTTAAGAGCAATGCTAGCGTCAGCCACAATTAACCAATCACTCCGATGAATGCTGGAGATTGGATGCGACCGGGTGACTGTCCATAGCATCATTCAACAAATAATCAAATAGCAAAAGTGTGTTTCATTGTTGCAATCAGAATGTTGAGGTTAATTTTCTGGTCTTTGAGACTTACCAACCGTCTTAATGAAAAAGGGAAAAAATTTCAATTGGATAAATTTAACTTATTTTTGGGTAGCCTAAGAAAGCAAATGAAATTCTTTCAAATTATGTTCCATATGTTCTGAGCTTCAAATCTATGTCTTATGCTGCCAGTGCTCATGTTAGGTTGGAATTTGTATAAATATTTCATTCTGTTGAGCTGATGAAAAGAAAACCTTGTTAGGGAGTAAAATTTGCAAGACAGTCGAGCAGGACACAATCAGGACACAATCTTTAGTCCGACCAGGACCTTGAGCCTTGCTCCACCCCCTTTGCTGCTGCAGGAGATAGCACTCACACCAAGAGACAGTTGTGGTGTTAATAGTGATATTTAGTGGTTAACTATTTCTACTCACTTAGTGTTACCATCATAAATGAGTTACTTTTGTTTCAAAATTTTTCTGCAATCAATTCTCTTATTTTTTTCTATGATTAGAATTGTCCCCCATGGATTATTAAATTTTGACAGAGTAGTGGATATTTCTTTACTTGCTGATTGACTTATAGGTCTTATCTTGATATAGGTTGAGAGAGAAAGGAATTTACTGAATGCCAAGTTACTTGAATTCGAAAGCCTGCTTCGTAATCCGTATGCAGCTCCTCAAAGTTCTGCTATTGGCACTCATAGTACTTTTCCTGTAGAAAGTCCAAGCACATCAACGATTGCTCAATATGGCACCCCTCCTTCAGTTTCAAGTTTTGGTCAACTTGGTGCATCACTTAATATGGGGTTTGCAACGAGGCAAGATTTTCTCCTGATATCTAATTTTTTTTTTTGTTAATCTTCTTGCTTATTCGGGCCTCTGTTGATTTATGGGGCAACTTCAGTACTCTTTGGCTTCTGTAGTACTGCCAACTCCTGCTTCTAATTCTACTCTTTGACTTGTTAAACTCGTTGGTTATTTTTGCCAGGTCTGCTACATCACCAAACAATGTTTTTGGACAACCAAACTCTATCCAAATTTCCAGTCAAACTGCTGGTGTATTTGCAACAAACAAATTGCCTTTTGAAAGTGTAGGTGAGAGTTCCTATGTTACGTGGCCCCGGGTACAAGAATGTGTTTAAGAGTCGGATTTATCTAATTCTCTTGTTCAAAATATGGAGACACAGAAAATATGAGTTTTATACTTTAGTATGCTAGAAGCCTAAATTTGAATTGCTATATATGTTTGTTTGTATGTCCAATTATATATTTTGGATGCACGGGTCATACCCTTACCCAAGCATCCTTACTCAAGTGTCAACTATCCGACACGACACGACTGCTTCATACATTTAGAAGAGTAGCATATGGTGTAACTTGAAGGTTTTTATGTTGCAACATACCATGCTGTCTATGTGATTGTGTATTGCCTAACTCAGTCTGTGGTAGGTTCACTTGGCAGCCAACTTCCTATGCAGTCATTTGGAAATTCCTTTGCCTTCAACACAGCATCCTTCAGCAACGGTGCTGTTAGTGCTGAACGAAACTTTTTTCCCACTTCAGCAGAGTCACCTCTAATTCCCAATTCAGCAAGTGTTCAGTCACTAAGGCTTCAGAATGAGTCAAACTCAGACTCTACTGCAGTTGGACAATTAGCTGTGAATGTGGATGCAAGGTAAGTTCCTGGGGAAGTCATTGTTTATTGCCAACCAATTTTATCAGTCACAAAGTTTCAGATTGAAATTACATAATAATTGAATAACTGTATTTTGTTAATTGTAAATCACTGTTAGGAGAAAGCTAGCAAGCCTTAATTCCTGCTATTTTGAGTTTGACTTTATTGATCCGTTGGGTTTGAAAATTTTTTCAATATAAGCTATCATCCTAGTACCAACCTTTTTGATATGATCAGAAACAATCCTGTGATAAATTTTATTTGACACCTGTTAGCACTGGTAGGCAAACTACCTTTTGTATTTAAAAAAAAAAAACCTACCTTTTGCACATGTATTTTATGATCACAAAAGGCATGTTATTATGTATTGTGTGTTTCAAGCTTAAAGAATGATGATAATCCTTCCCATAAAATTAGATACTCAGTTAAGTTAATGGTCGGCTTTACTTTTTCACTATTCAGTTTCATTTAGGACCTGATTCATCCAAATCTAGTGCTATCGATCCTTTTTTTACTGCTTTGATCGTAAAGGACTTAGATTAAATAACTAAAGGTGGACTAGACATTTTGTTGAACACCTTATGGGGATCTGTTATTCTATGGATGGGAACACTATAATGCAATTCCAATCCAACAATTTTGAAAGGGAATTGGTGGATTTATCAACAAAAGCACTACGGGGATATTTGTTGTACTTGGGAATCCAATTCTGCCAAATCCCCCACTGTTGCATCAGCCAACCCTTAAACCATCACTACCTGATCTGGTCAGCCCCTGTCATACCTGTTAAATCCTATTCTACAAGCCCATTCCCTTGTGAATTTCAATTTTCCTAGTAGCCAGCACGGCACAATAATCAAAGCTACAGCTTATGGGTACGATCCACAGCCTAGTGTGGGATATTCCCAGAATTGTGTTTTTCACACTGCGTAAGCACAAAACTCTGTCCTTTTATGCCAACTAAAAATGTAAGAACTCCAAATTGCCTCATATTTTGCCACAACTGGGATTTTCCGTGCCTGCTCTCTTGCTTAGCAACCCTGGAAAACTCTTCCTGCTAAATTTATAAAATATATACAAGTCGAGCCCCAAGGACGAGAAAGTGAATATAATTAGCCCTGTTCTTCTTGTCTGACGTTAATGACTATTGAAGTCAGATTCCTAACCCTTTAAAATTGATTAACTCTTATTCTGAAACTGCCACCATTTATTTTTCAGATTTGATCCTATATCAGATCCTATTATGAATAGGATCAAGTGTTAGCGTTTTGTTACGTATATGGTTCTATATGGTTCTATATGGTTTATTTTTCCTATCCTGCAGCATTAGTATGCCAAGGGAGAATGGTGCACTGGATGACAGTATCTGGTTGAAAGAGGAATGGAATCCTGGAGAGGTAAGAGGACAATTTATTTTTACACCTGTAGCCAAGGTTCATTCTTTGTTGCGCTGAGAAGCTGGAAGCTCTTGAACTGTAAATGATATTCTCTCATGCAACTCGTGTAGGCAGGAACGCAGTTAGGGATTCTTTCTTCTTTTTTTAAGAATCTGGAAATCATAAAACTTTTATATCTCAACTATGATTTGTCTTTTCTTCTTTCAGATTCCTGAAGAAGCACCTCCTGACAAATATATCTTATAGAGTTATTTTTGGATTAGACATGTGAAAACCAACGGAATTCAAGTGCGCACTGCTCTGTATTCAGATTGATGATCACTCGATCGTAGTTGTCCAACATGACCGAGATGTTTTTATCTGCCATTATGCCTTGCCTGTTTTTGCTGGCTAAATTCCGCAAGCTGTTAGAACTGGCATCAGAACTATAGATGTCCGGTGCCATGCTGTGTTTTGTGCAGGTTGCTGAGCGGTTTGATGATCCACCTGAAAATTTTCATCTTTTTCCAATTTCCCACCAATTTGTATTGATAAAAAAAAAGTTCAGGTTGAGGTAAATTCCAAAAAATGCGGTTAATTGGGGAAAGTGGACTAGTTTTTGGAATGTTGAAAAAGGAAGAGCTGCCTCCAGAAGTGTGGTGAGAAGTAGGAGAAATTTTGACTAAGAATGAAAGTTTGAAAGTTGGCTCTAATGTGGGCAGTTAATTTCTGTATATACTGCACAAAAGGTTGAATTCTATTAGCTGATGTTAAAAGGTTTTTTATATTAAATTTTATGTTTGTTAGAATGTAAAATCTTTTTAAAAAATATAGTTATCAATGTTTTTAAAAGAAAAATATTTTGTATTAAAACAAACATTATTTAGCAGGTGTTTGGAGTAACAAAAAGTGATAAGATTTGATAAAAATTATGAGTTTGTAATTATTTAGGTAAAAAATGAATAATTTTTTAAGATTTTACGTTTTTTTAATGATTTTAAAGGCTCCAAATAGCTTTAAACGTTGAGTGTGAAAGTACACCTTTTGAGGTATTAACTTGTTAGCCAATGATAGAATGGTCTATGATTAAGGGGGCGTTTTCAAAATGTACAAATTTTGTTACATTTTATCAATTTTTATTAATTTATGCTTATTTTTATTTTTTATGAATTTGTTTTCAAATTTCAAATTTTATAAATTTTTCAATTTTTTACAAATTTTTTTTTAGCAATTTTGACGAGCAGAATGCTTGAATGGGTAGGTGATATCACTAATATAAATTAATTTGTTTATATAATAATTATTCTTTACTGTATATAATATTTAAAATTCAAATTTTTAATAATAATCAACGTAGGTGATAATACAAAAATATTGTTATTTTTAATAACAACCAACTTAATGAACGTAGGAAGAATCTAATTTATTAAAAATTTTGATTCATAAAAATTTAAGTTTTTAATAATAATGATCTTAGATGGTATTTTAAAATTATTACTATTTTTAATAACAATCTAATTAAAATAAAAAATTTAATTCATAAAAAAATTAAATTTAGATATATACCTAATAATGAACTTAGATAATATGCTAAAAATATTACGATTCAATTTACATAAAAAATATAATATTAAATGAAATAATAATTAATTAATTAAATTAAATATTTTTAAAAAAGCCACCCAATTATGATATAAAAAATACTATTATTTTTAACTATATTAAAAATATCATTATTTTTAAATTATAATATTAGGTGATAAGTACAATTTAATTTAGATAATTATAATGGATATGTTTTGAGTGATAAAAAATGAGATAAAGTAAGATAAGTTGTGAGATCTTAATTCACGTAATGAGATAAAAAGTGAATAAATTTTAGAGATTTTTTTTTTTTATTTTTTAGCACACAAAATGATACCAATATTTATAAATATAAATTTTTAAATATTAAGGAATAAATTTTTCAAGCTTCGGTTGGCTGGAGCAGGAGCTGGAGCTGGGCTGGGTGACCGACGAATGGCGACCGGCTGCCGGGGAGATTTCTCAGTATCAAAAAAAAAAATATTGAATTATAAAAATTTTAATCAATGTAAAACTCAAATATTAAGTGATAAATATAATTTAATTTAGATAATTTAATATTTATAGATAAATAGTATTTAATAATTATTAATTAATAATTATGCATATGTCAAAATTATATTACCCTACTAAGCATTATATGTTGCAGTTGAGTTTTTGAAAATTTTATTTTACAGACATTAATATGATATAATATAAGATATTAAAAATCCCAGTGAATCACAAACCATCATGAATAACATAAATAAAGTGAGGGGAGTGGACAAAACTTTTTTTGGTTGGAAAGAGAAAGAAATTCAATTTATTTATTTATTTTGTGTAATTTATTAGCGACATAATTTGGGTTGTCAAGCTCTGAATTTTTGAAGACTCGGGATTAACTTGTGAATAAGGACACAAGTCTCTGATACCAAGCTATCAAGGTTTGAATTTCTTGCAAACACGAGTTGACCTGTGTGAATAAATTAAGGTGTTTCAAACTTTCTAATTTATTACTAATTAAATGATAAATTACACATAAACCTCTTTAACATTTAAAATTTACAAATGCCCCCTCATTTTGAAATATTGCTAACCTCTAACCCTCCTCTGTTAGTTTGAACCTTAACTATATTAAAATATTTAATGTAAAAATAATTTTACCTTTAACTTAATTAAATTAATTACAAATAAAATAAATATAAATTTATAAGCCGGTACGGCAACGGGAGGACGTCGGCAACGATAGTGACTCTCTTTCCCCTGCGAGCTCTCTCTTACTCTCTATCCTCTGCGGAATTTTGTATCAGGTTTCATTGAAGCTAGCAAGGCTTAGGTTGTTTTTATTTTTGGTGAATCAACAAGAGGCTACGTGACTTGGGGGTCTCGATTCGAGTGAGACGAGGTTTAAACGAGAGATGCTTATGGATGCTTTGAATTTTAGTCCGATTCAAACGTCTCCCCCATCGTCGATGATGGCGCTGCTAAACAATGTCGACTTCTTGTACGGTTTGAAAAAAGGAACGCCAGAGATGGTAACGAAAGTACATGTTTCGATACTGAAATATGATATTTCAGGTCTAATTTCAAAGGATCAAGTTATTGCTACGGATATAATCTAAAAGCACATCCAGGATTTACAGAGCTTGCATATTAAAGGTCAAGAGCAAGCTATGTATAGGAGAAAAAGTGATGATAATGTAGGCGGAGGTTATCACAGCGATTTTTATGTGCAAAAATTGTGGAAAAAAAGTATCACCGTTGACTGAGTTGCCTGTTGTGTCTTCTTCAGTGGGAAGCTAGGTGGTGAAAAAAATAATCAATTTAATGGCAAGAGAAAAAGAGTCGCTGCCACTATTTCATAGGCCACCGGCACCTTCCTCTGCCTCCCACCCATTTGCTTATATTTATATAATACAATGTATATATATGTATAAATTTATATTTATTTTATTTGTAATTAATTTAATTAAATTGAGGGCAAATTTGTCTTTCTATTAAATGTTTTAACAAAGTTAGGTTGAAACAAACAGAAAGGGGTGGGGGGTTAGCAACATGTCAAAATTTGGGGGTACTTGTAAATTTTAAATATTGAAGGGATTTACGTGTAATTATCCAAAGTTTAGGAGCTTTATCTGTAATTTAGCCTTTGTTAAGTTCCAAGTTATTAGCCTAAGTAAATAGTAGAATTTCAACTATAGAGTATAAAATAATATAATAAAATAGAAAATAAGATTATAGAGCCGTCTAATCTTTTCAACCACGTGATTAATATTACATACTAAATAAAATTAAGTCTAGAGCAGCTTCAACTTAGGATGTATTAAGACAACAAAAACTAAAGGTACAGTGGCACAAAATCTTATGGTTTCCAAAACATATTCTTAAACACAACTTTATCCTGTGGTTGGCTATCAAAAAGAAAATTAATACCAAAGATAAATTAGTTATTGGGGTCAAATCAATACAAATATATGTGAGCTATGTGGAAATGATGTTGAATGCCTTGATCATTTATTTTTCAAATGTCTTTTCTCTAAATAAGTTAGAAACATCATTAGCAATCTTTGCTTAGTTAATCGAACAAATCAAATATGGAGTGCTGAAATTGATTGGGTCGTTGGATACTTTAGTGGGATGACCTTTGCTAATATAGTAAAAAGGCTGGCATGGGTAGTTATAGTTTATCACATTTGGATGGAAAGAAATATGAGAATCTTCAAGGGAATCACTTCTACAGTGGCCACCACAGTGAGCAAAATCAAACATGAAGTTTAGCTGAAGGTATCATAAATAAAAATGACTAAATACGCGAACATAAATATAACTATTTGTACAAATTAGGGTATCCCAAACTTTTGTATTGAGCATCATGTATAGATTTTGTAATACAAGGGTATGCCCTCATGACTTTATATATTTCTCATATTAATCCAAATATAAAAAAGTTTACTTACCAAAAAAAAAATTCTAGAACTTAATTATTATAATCATTCAACAAATATCATTACAAACCAAAATTCTAGATAAAGGTTTTTAGTGCTATGCAAAAAGAAAAATAAACTGCTATTTTGGTGGAATTTCAAAAGAAATTAATTTCTCCCAAGTTCTTCTTCAATACTTTCGTGCTCAATGTTCTAAAAACACTTTTCACAAGGAGGTGAGCTGCTAAAACTAATTAGTCAAAATCTCCTAAGTGCTAATATACAATGGTCATAATACTATATTGTATTGTTTGACCTAATACAATGAACATTGGTTAGTGGCATGTCATTTGTGTAACAAATAATTCAAAAAATCATAATTAAATAATGTAAAGTTGTACTTACAACAATTTGAAATAGTCGTCAGCGTAATTATTATTTCATTTGTACATTAAATAATTTAATATTGTAATTTTGTACCACAATGAAATTGGAGTCGCAGTGGTTAGGATCTTAAATTTAGATCCTCAAGGTCTCAGGATAAAACCCCATGGTGACACTGGTTTCATGTATTTTTACACTTTAATATTTAACAATCATCTAAGGGAATTAAATATAATTAAATAATTCAAAAACACAATATTCGACACATAAACAAGGGAAGTTTCAATCATGGTAAGATTAGATAAAGAGGTTTTATCTAAAATCTTCTTAAGTTAAATATGTCATATCCTATCTTTTTCTTACCCCCAGTGTTGAAGCAAGTAACTTTACAAATTTCACATCCAATGCGTTTGAACAAATGTTACTAAAAATCTCCTAAGATCACAAAAATCAAAATTGCTATACAAGCCTAACTTGGCTTTACCTTTTAAAATTACAGCAATACAAACATTCCAAAGAACTAGCATGCAAAAAATTTACATATACTTTTAACATAATGAATTTTGCATTCTCATGCCCTTGGGAGTTAGTTTCACGGTGATAGGGTATGGTTTTAGGTTTGTGCTTGTTTGAAATTTTCAATTCACTCACCTAACACGTACATTGAACATTTTGTCTTCTTTTTGTGTGCTCCAATCGAGGCAAAAAGTTATTTAAGTGCTTGCATATGCTGCTTTATATTCATTTTCCGTTCTCTATCTCTCCATATATATATGTAGGTATTGAAGGAACAATAGCTTGTCTTTCTGGTTCAAATTCATACTACTTTTTCTTTCTTTCAATTTCTGTATAGCTACAAATAGGTGATTTTTATATCGTTCATTTCAATCCCCTATTCTTGGTTGGTCTGTTGAGCTCCGCTATTTCTGTTATGGAAAATTTGTTGGGTGATTGAGTGTTATTGTTAAGATTGGACTTTTTTCTTTCTATTTTGCAGGCTGAAGATGAAAAAGTACATATGTACACACATATACATATATATATATGAATATATATAGAGAGAATGAAACAAAAATATAATTAGGTGCTGGGAAAGATAAAGGCAAAATAATAATTTTTCCTTTACTCTAATGGTTGTGTATAAACAGTTGTTGATGAAATGACCAAATTAATCTTTGACCAAAACTATAGGGTTTTAATTATTACAATTAAAACGAGAAGAACTAAAGTGACACCAAGTATAAAGTGTAAGGTGATTTTTTTTTTTTTACTTTACTTATATATGGAACATTGTCTAGTATAATAGAAAATATATTTTTAGTTAAACCCCACTATGAAAGTTCATTAAAAATCATTTCCCCAATACCCATTTTAGTGTAGGGTTATTCTTAAGAAATTTGAGGCTTAAGGCAAAATATTTGATGAGACTTATTGGTGCAAACACCAATAGAGCAGATCGACAAAGATACGTGTGTAGACATTAAGTCAAAGAGGCCTAACCATTAGTATTATAGATTGATTATTAGTAGTTAGTTTAGCATAATTATGATTCATTTCATTTATTATTTAGGCCCATTTGTACTATATCATATTATTTTGGAGTTTATTTTATTATAGTCCTTTTATGTTTTGGCCCGTGAATTTTATTATTTAAACCCTAATTAGGTTTAACAGTGATTATTATTGAATGAAAATTTTGATTAAACATTACTCTTTGTTGCTGTGTCTCTTTCTTCGTAACTTCTTTTTCTTCTTCTTCTTCTCTTTCTTAACCTAGGTTGTTTTCATTTATAGCGTCCTACATCAACTTTGGTATCATAGCTAAACCTTAATCTCTAAACCTTATTCAAATTAATATTTTACTCATTGTTGATAGCCCCAAACGCTACTATTTATCTCGAATTATCACGATCGAAACTTGCAGTGAAACTCGCAATGATCGATGTAGCAAACTTGATCAGTTGAAGTAAGCCCCATATCAAAGACCCTTACTATTGTTGAACTACCATCAATAGCTTCATTGAGTGTCGACAAGACCAACCCACCAAAAAGTGAGGCCAACCATGCCCTGATGTGCCTACATGTGCCCCTCTCTCTAGGAGAGTAAGATCTACTCGTGGTATTTTCTTCCAATACATGTGAGTGAGTGCATTAAACCCATAACCACAGGTGATAACCACCATTGTCACCTCCCTCTGACGACCTGAAACAACACTTTGGCAAAGTTCTAGAGAATCGACTAACGACCTTTTAGCAAAGCTCTACCAACTTTCAGAATCTGTCTAAAGCACCACCTCAGTCTATTTCACAGATTTCAAGCTAACAATACATAGCCATTTGCGTAATCAAACAATAACTTCATTCCATAATATTTTTGGTGTTATTATCAACTCTTTGTCTTAGCATTTAATTGTGTTATTGTGAGCATTAAATTCTATCCAGTCTAACACTCATTTTTCTCTTGAGTTAATCCCTACAATTACCCTATACTTATTGCCTTTTTTTTTCTATTGTTCATCACTATTTTCTCTTATTTCTTAGAAGCATTGAAAATTAAAAGAAAATACATTTACTTGATATCCTTTTAAACCTATAACATTTTATTAGAATTTTGGACCCCTGTTAAAAAAATAAAAAAAAAAAAAAAAAAAAAGGTAGACAACACTATTGCTTGCATCTTATTCTAATTGCCCATCAGTTTAACCAACAAAACTAATTTACTTGCGTATTTATATATACATATGATTAGCTAAGATTTATAGTGGTAATAATTTGCATGAGTCGTTATCAACATCAACAAGTTTAGTTATAAAATCACTGCTTGCAACTTTATAATGGTTGCACTTTGAGCTCTAATATGAAAATAGCAGAAAACCAATTGCAAGCCCAACTAGTAGCACTTACATAAGTAATTCAAGGACTTATCATTCAAATGCATAATACTTATACTCAGTTAACTTCTAAGATGGACGCAATTAAGGAACGCAATAAGTCTAGGAACTCAGATAGAAAACTAGTACAACATCATGGGATAACAAGTTACTTGAGCATAATGTTGATAAGTAAATGAAACAAGTTAAAGTAAAAGGGCCAACTTTTGATGGCTACCCAGATCTTAGGTGTTCACTAAACGGTTGAAAGATATGGACCATTTCTTTATATGGTATCAGTTTTCAGAAGAGAGAATGCATCAATTTTCTAAAATAAAACTTACAGAGTGCCTAATTGTATTAGGAATGTGTTGAAAATCTACTTGTTAGGCATTGTAAACCCTCAGTTATAGATTGAAAGGAAATGAAAGTGAAACTTAAGCACAAATATTTACCTTTGTCTTATCATGATAGCTTGTTAGACTAATAGAACGATATCTGACAAGGTAATAGGTCAATGAAAGATTATGTAACCCAGTTTGATAAACTTATGATGAGATGTACTATTATAGAAGGCGAGGACGTTACTTTGCGTCAATTTAGGCATGGTCTTAGTGATGAATTACGAAGAGAGGTTGTCATTAGGGGAGTCAACACTTTAGATGAGGCCTACTCTCTAGTATAGAATTACGAACTAGTAAGTAAGCACTAGTTTGAAAGGCATAATGACAGTTGCCCTCCACATCAAACATTACGTTTATTTTAAGACCTCATTCTCGTACCCAAATTGTGAGAGGCAATAGAAAAAAAAGCACTTTGCCAAAGAGTCCTAGAAACAACTCTCAAGTTTAATGTTTTAAGTGTCAAGGTTTTGGGCTTATGTTTGCCTATTGTCTAACACTAGCTCTAGTTATTAGAGGAATTTAAAGATGTAAAGGAAGAATATGAAAGAAATTTAGTGGGATGTCTTAAGATTGTGTCCCCTAGTTTAGGGGAGACATAAGTAACCACTGGCACTCCTTAAAGAGGTGTAGTTCGTTATGCTCTTACGCAAACTCGAGAGACTAATTACCTAAAAAAAAAACTCAAGAGACTAATGAGCGCATTGTCATGCCATTTTCCACACGTATATTAAGATCAATAACAAGGGTTATAAAGTCATTATAGATAGTTATAGTTGCATTAATACAATATTTTCAAGTATAATTGCTCATCTAGGATTACCTAATGTTTCTCACCCATACCATTTGAGTTTTTTTTTTGGGTGAATGCTTCATCTATAATAGTGAAAGAACGTTGCCAAATGCGTATTCAGTTCCTTAATTATAAAGACAACATTTGAAATGATGTGATTTCTATGGACGTGGGTCAAATTATTTAGGAAGGCTTTGGTTATTTGATTTAGATATCACCCTTTATGGTTATTCCAACTCCTATTCTTTTACATTTAAAGGTAAGAAAATTCATCTCAAACCTAACCCTCTAAAATAACCAAATTTGAGCATTGGAAAGAATGTGACAAGAGGAAAAGGGTTGAATATCATCTACTCTAAGGAGTTAAGTCCAATATGAAGGGAGGAGAGTGTATTATATTTACCTTAATAGTTAAAGAAATTCTTGTGAAATCTCTACAGTCTGTGTCAAAATAGGTGACTAAAATAGTTGAGGAGTTTCAAAATATTTTTCTTAAGGATCTTCTAGTCTGCTCACCTCCACTGCATGACATCCAACACATAGTAGATTTGATCAAAAGAGTTACGCGTCCTAACTTGCCATATTATAGGATGAATACTACTGAGTATGTTAAATTACAAGGTAAGTCAATAAACTTTACAAAAATGGGATTTATTGGAGAGTGCCTGAGTCCTTGTGTTGTCCTAACTCTCATAACTCTAAAAAAAGATGGCTCTTCGCAAATGTGTATGGATATTCTAGATTGGCTTGAACCCAAAACTATTCATAATGTGTGAAATTTTCATGAATTAGCTACTTTTTATCACCAATTCATTAAAGGGTTTAACACAATCATGGCCCATTTCACAAAATGCATAAAATAAGGAGAGTTTAAGTAGACGAGGACTGTTGCTAGATTCTTTAAGGACATTAAGAAAAGAACAATTGAATTCCCTATGTTATGAGATCCCAATTTTTCAAGTCTTTGAAGTAGAGTGTGATGTGCGACATTCTGAATTTTTATTATTTTTAGATGCATTATTAATTCAATTTTTATTTTATGTTTATAAATTTAATTGTATTAATTTGGTATTATTTTAAAATTTATTTAATTTTAATCTAAACTAATTACCATGTTAATTAAGTGATTAATATACTAATTAGTCTAAGTTTAATTGGTGGCTTTATGTTCACATGGCTAACATATATGGTGGTACATGTATGAGTGTGCAAAGCTAGCGATGACCACATGTTCGATGTTAAGTAATAAAAAAAAAAACAAAAAAAATAAATGAAAATGAAGGTTTAGGTGGTGGAGATGAGTCATTAGAAGGGTATATATATCTTACGTATATGTGTATAGTGTGTTTACCGCATATGGAATGAAATAGTAAGGAAGCGAAGAAGAGAAAGTTAAGAATTTTGGGTAAATTATTGAAGGAAGCTATTTTATTTTACTAGTTTAAAATTAATTTTATTGACGGTTAAATAAACCAAATATGCAAAAAAAATGAAATTGTTATGTTTTGTTTATTAGATTTTGTTTTGCTTAATTATTCAATATATGAGTTATATAATTTATTTGGATTAAACTTAAGACTTAGGAATAGTTAGCATTAACCACCTCAATATCTTCATGTTGCCAAAATATTTGCTACCTATGTGGGTGTGTTGAACTTAAAAAATAAGTAAATAAATGTGAATTAATAAATTTTATCTCTTTAGTATTAATTTTTGGTGGTAAGACGTATTGATTGTTATGAATTAATATTGTCAATGGGAAATTAAGATTATTTATGGGAAGATAAATATGAGAATTAATATTTGTTTTGATAAATTATTTATAAAAAAAAATTGATTATTTATAAATTTATAGTGAATTATGAATAGTTATGAAATACTAATTGTGAATTGATAGATTATTGTTGCTGTGATATTAATTATTGGAATTAATAATGAGGGTCTATTATTTACAAATTAAGTGTATTGACCTTAAATTGGGACTACTTATGGAACTATTAATATTATTTAAGTTGGCAAATTAATTTACAATTATGGAATTGTAATATTTTATTTGAGAAATTATTTATGTTGATAAAAATTCTATTAATTAGCAATGAATTAATTATGTTGATTATAAAGTGGAAAATATTTATGAAATAATGGATGTTTGAGGAAATAAAATAATAATAATATGGATTATTTGTGAAGTAACTGTGTTACTAGTAAATTTGTAATTAAGGTGAAAATTGATATTTTATTTGTAAAAAAGTATTTCAAAGAAATATAATTGTTTATGAATTAATTGTATTAATAATAGATTGTGATAATTTGTTATAGTGAAAATGTACATTTTTATAAAAGAAATTATTTGTGTTGATAATAAAATATTGACTGTTTATACATATTATTTATAAATTAATTATGTGATGGTAAATAGAAGGACAAATGTGAAAGTTGATATTTTTATGTAAAAAATTATGAATTAATTTTGTTGATGAGTGATTTGAGATTTATTTATGGAATGGTAATATATGGATTGATATTTTGGGAAATTAATTATGTTATGGTAATAGTATGGTTTGATAAACGTGGAAAGTGATATCTTAAATTGATAAAAAATAGAAATAATAATAATAATAATCAAAAGAAAAAGAAGAAGAAATAACATTGCATAGCATGGATTATGTGCATTGCATGTATATTGAGGCCAAATGAGGTCAAGTCAGATGAGACTAAAGATGAAGCCAGATAGGGCCAAAATTAAAGACTAGATGAGGTCGAGTCAGATGAAACTAATGGAACATGCTAATTAAAGTCACTGTCCATAGTTGAACGCTCAACTCATAGGCCAAATGGGGTTAACTATATACTACATTAACATTTAAATTATTCATCATACATACATATCACAACACTGCAATCATAATGAGATGAGATATTTTTTTATCATTGTCAAATATGATACAATGATGTGATGAAGCTGATGATTGAAAAATGGTGATAATGATGTGATGAGATATTTGTAACATCGCCAGATAGGGCGTAATGTGATACTAAGAGTCGATAAATGAAATGTGGTGTTCATGTGATGTGATGTTATTATTATTGCCGAATTTAATTCTTGATTATTTGTAAGACTATTAGTTATGTAATTAATTATAGATATATATGTTATGAGATGGTTAGGTAGGGTGAAATGTGATAATGAGTTCTGATGTATATGTGATGAAAATGAAAAGTGATATTAAATTTTGTAATAAAAATAAAAAGTGAATGATTTATTATCTTTTATTTTAAGTATAACACTTCCACTAAATGTGTGACACTCACACTTAAATTTTAAATTTTTCAGGTAGAGTTAAGCACGGCTACATGTGTTGAAAGTGAACCCGAGTTGTCTATTTTTCTATTTTAATTTTAGTCTTATGTTGATTTCCAAAGTTTGTGAAAATAAATTTAGAGTTACTATTTGTGAGATTTTATGTTAATGTGTATACACATAAAGTATAGTTACTAGAGATAGAGGATTTATGAGCGTCCACCCTATTAAAAAATCAAATTTATATCCACAAATAGGGGGTGCGACATGATGCATTAGGAGTAGGTTTCGAAGGAGTACTCAATCAAGAGTATCACCTTATCACTTACTTCAGTGAGAAATTGTGCAAGGCTAAACATAAATATTTCACCTATGACAAGGAGTTTTACATTGTGGTGCAAGTGTTAAACCGTTGGCGCTATTACTTAATCCTAAAGGAGTTTGTCTTTTATTCTTATCATGAGGCCTTGTATTACCTTAGTTCTCAAAAAAAACTTGACTGTAGGCATAGTTAGTGGATTAAGTATTTGCAGAACTATTCTTTCATTTTAAAGCATAAGTTAGGAGTTAACAATAGCGTAACTGACACCCTTAGTCATCGTGTATCCTTACTTTCTGTCATGAGAGTTAAGGTTATAAGCTTATTAGTATAAGTCATGTCCTAACTTTAGAGAAATCTTTCTTGAGTTACGAAGTGGGAAGTTTGATGTTTTTGATGGATTCCATTTTTAGGGTCAATTTTTATTTAGGTTTAATAAGCTTTGCCTGTTGAGGACCGCAGTGCGAGATTTCTTTATGTGGAAAGTTCATGCTGGAAGTCTTTCTAGACATTTTAAATGTGACAATACCATTGAGGAAGTTGAGCGTCAGTTTTACCAATCAAGTTTAAAGAAAGATGTCGGTAGGATAGGGAGTTAGTGCCATACTTGTCGTTTAATTAAGCATATGAAGCAGAATATTGGTTTTTGTACCTCTTTCTTATTTCTAATTGTCTTTGGCAAGATATTAGTATGGACTTCATTTTAAGACTCCCACGCCCACCTAAGAAACATGATTCTATCCTTATAGTAGTAGATCGTTTTTCTAAGATGCCTTACTTTATCTCATGTAATAAAATATCTGATGCTTTTAGAGTCACCAAGTTAGACTTTTTTGATATTGTTAAGTCGTATGGCCTACCTAAAAATATTGTGCCTGATAGGGATGTTTGTTTCGCAAGCTCTTTTTAAAAAGTTCATTGGCATCTAGTTGGTACAAAACTCAAATTTTCTACAGCATATCACCTCAAAACTGCTGGCCAAACAAACGTTTTTAACCGTACCTTAGGAAATCTCTTAAGTTAAAGATCATCAAAGGAATTGAGACTTAATCTTGCCTATTGCTCAGTTCGCCTA
>JAVXUM010000001.1:33549886-33567536 GCA_035590655.1 Pouteria glomerata
ACCACCACACGATGGTCATTGGTGCGAGTGGCAATGGCTTCTACCCATTTGGACACATAGTCTATGGCCACCAAAATACACTCAAAACCAAAAGATATAGGAAATGGGCCCATGAAATTAATCCCCCAACAATCAAAGATTTCCAAAACAAGAATGGGATATTGGGGCATTTCATTGCGTTTAGAGAGGGCTCTTAATCTTTAGCATCGGTCACATCTTGAACCAAAGTTGTGCATATCCTTAAACATAGAAGGCCAACAGAAACCGCTTTGAAGAATCTTAACGGTAGTTTTCTTGGAAGAGAAGTGGCCCCTACAACTTAAGGTGTGCCAGAATTCGATCACACTTGGAATTTCCTGGTCGAGAATACAATGCCTCGCAATTTGATCCGAGCAATACTTATAAAAGTAAGGCTCATCCCAAAAGAATTTACACACATTATGCAAGAATTTACCTCTATCAACCTTGGTCCAATGGGAAGGCATGTGGCTTCTCACTAAAAAGTTGGCTATGTCAGCATACCAAGGTACCTGAGTTGGAGTAATGGTATCAACATTCATGATGTGCTCATCGGGGAACTGATCATTGATAAGGAGGTCATTTATATTAGACACATGCGGTGGTAATCTCGACAAATGGTCAGCTACCATATTTTCTACTCATTTTTTATCTTTGATCTCTAAGTCAAACTCTTGTAGGAGTAGTAGCCATCTAATCAAGCAAGGTTTGGCATCCTTCTTAGAAAGAAGGTGTTTCAAGGCCGCATGGTCCGTAAACACTGTAACATGCGATCCTACCAAATACGACCTAAACTTATCCGGGGCAAAAACTACCGCTAGAAGCTCTTTTTCAGTTGTGGTATAATTAACTTGAGTCTCATTAAGAGTCTTGCTAGCATAGTAAATGACAATTGGTCTCTCCTCCTTTCTTTACCCTAAAACTGCTCTAACCGTACAGTCACTGGCATCACACATAAGCTCAAATGGTAAAGACCAATCTAGGCTTTAAACAATAGATGCGGTAATAAGCAATTGTTTAAGTCGATCGAATGCCTCTTAGCATGTAGTTGTCCACTCAAAGGGAGTATTGTCAGACAACAATGCACACAAAGGCCGGGAAATAGAACTGAAGGACTGGATGAATCGCCGGTAAAAACCTGCATGGCCAAGAAATGATCTAATGTCCTTTACACATTGGGGGTTAGGTAAATTTTGGATTAGTTCCCTTTGCCTTGTCAACCTCAATCCCACGATGTGATACTATGTGCCCCAAGACTATCCCCTGTTGTACCATAAAATGGCACTTTTCCCAATTCAATACCAAGTTACTCTCCTCACAACGAACTAACACCTTTTCCAAATTGTTCAAACACTCATCAAAATTATCTCCATAGATAGAGAAGTCGTCCATAAACACCTCCAAGAAATTTTGAATCATGTCACTAAAAATGCTCATTACACACCTTTGAAAAGTCTCAGGTGCGTTACATAACCCAAATGGCATACGTCTGTAAGCAAAGGTACCATAAGGGCATGTGAAGGTGGTTTTCTCTTGGTTTTCAAGTGCTATCTCAACCCGGTTGTATCCTGAATACCCATCTAGAAAGCAGTAGAAAGACTTCCCAGCTACTCGTTCAAGTACTTGATCTAAGAAGGGAATGGGAAAGTGATCTTTTCGGGTCACCGCATTCAATCTCCTGTAGTCAATGCACATACACCACCCGGTTTGGGCACGCTGTGGCACTAACTCTCCTTTTTCGTTCTCCACTACTGTGACACCTGACTTCTTTGGAACCATTTGAGTGGGACTCACCCACTTGGAATCAGATATAGGGTAAATGATAGCTGCCTCAAGTAATTTCAAAACTTCCCCTTTCACAACTTTTTTCATGTGTGGGTTGAGTCTACGTTGCATCCACCTAACAGGTTTGGCCTCATCTTTAAGGTATATATGATGGGAGCACACCAATAGACTAATGCCTCGGAGATCGGCCACTGTCCAATCTAAAGCCTGACGATGAGTCCTTAAGATTGCCAACAATATTTCTTCTTGGGCCGGCTCTAATTTTGAAGACATAACCATTGGAAACATCTTACCTTCCCCTAGAAATGCATATTTAAGTTCACTGGGTAAGGGTTTCCTAGGAGGACAAGGCGGACATTCACTTGACGACTTGTGTTTAATCTCAGATCACTCCAAAAGCTCAAAAACCAGAACCAGCCACTTACAGCCATGACTTCTTCTGTAACATTTCTTAACTTCTCACCATCTACAAAACCAACTCCATCAAGAGCCTCACACCTCTCACTCCTCACCAGCGCACGCTCTAAAAGATCCTCAAAGAAAGTGTTTTCAAAGTCCTCCTCACTTAGTGTGTGAATCACTTCAACTTCCTGAATGTCTTCACATTCCCCCATTTGTTTTCCCACTTGAAAGATGTTCATTTCCATGGTCATATTTCCAAAAGAGATTTTCATAACCTCATTCCTGCAATTAATTACTGCATTAGATGTGGCGATGAAGGGTCTACCAAAAATGACCGAAATAGATTGAGTAGGATTCACAATGGGTTGGGTGTCTAAAACGATAAAGTCAACGAGGAAATAAAATTTGTCCACTTGGACTAGCACATCTTCCACTATACCCCTTGGTAGTTTGACTGAATGGTCAGCCAACTGCAATGTCACTCTTGTGGGTTTAAGTTCACCTGAACCTAGTTATTGATAGATAGTATAGGGTAATAAGTTGACACTAGCACCTAAGTCAAGAAGTGCTTTATCTATAATGTAATCCCTTGTCATAACACATGAAATGGTTGGACACCCGGGATCTTTATACTTAGGGCGTGTATCTTTTTGGATTATGGCACTTATCTGTTCAGTCAATAAAGTTTTTTTCTTGACATTAAGCTTTCGCTTCACAGTGCACATATCTTTGAAGAATTTGGCATAAGAGGGGTTTTGTTTGATTGCCTCGAGTAATAGGATGTTAATTCTTACTTGTTTAAAAGTTTCATAAATTTTAGAATTTAACATCTCATTTTTGCTTTTAGCTAATCTTTGTGGGAAAAGTGGCTTAGTGAAGTACTCTACCGGTTGGTCTAATTGCCTATCCAATGTTCCCATATTTAGCTCCTTTTCTTTTTCCTTCTCTTTCTCTTTTCCGACTTCTTTATTTTTCAACTCTTTCTCTCCCTCTTTTTCTTTCTCTCCACCCTCTTGTGTCTCTAACTTATCCTCGGGTTCAGTGACTCTAAGATCAAAGGGTTTTTGAATGATCTTACCACTTCTCAAAGTGGTAACGACTTGGACTTGCTCATGTGAAGTGGTACCCGAAAAGGATGACTTAGTTAAATTCACTTGACTTTTTGGATTTGGAAAGGTCTGTGCAAGAAGTTTACCACTCTGATTGGTACTCATAGCTTATGTCAACCTAGAGATTTGCCCTTTAATTTCTTCTAGTGATTGCTTAACACCATTATTAATGCCTATTTGCTGTTGCATGAATTGATTAAGAGTATCCTCCAGATGTCTTTTCTGTGGGGGCTCATAAGCAACAGGATTAGATTACTGATATTGAGGTGGTGGAGGAGGTTGGAATTAATTATCATTCTTCAATGTAAATCCCGGTGGGTTTCTCCACCCCTGAGGTTGAGAATTGAAAGGCTGGTGTACTTTTTGATAAGGGACATTCCTACCTGACTAGTAAGAATTATTCCCTATTCCCCTATTCTGAATTGGACGGTTCTGGGGTTGAAGATTGTTGACATAAGCTTAACCATAAGCAGGCTCTCTAATCAAGGGAAGTTCAGGGCATGAATTAGCATCATGCCCGGTTTGGTCACATGCTATACAGATCATATTTACTTCCACAACTTTCTCCTTACTCTTAAGCTCAAGAGACTCTAGCTTATGTTGCATTACGGCTAACCTAGCTCGCAAATCATCACTCTCGCTCAAAGCTATTTGACCACTAGAAATAGGGTGTTTATGCTCTAAAGAAGAAGGTGGTCCAATCTCCCAATCGTTAGAGTCTTCAGCTACCATATCAAAGAAGTCCAAAGCATCCTCTTCAGTCTTTTCAAATAGAGTACCATTACACATGGTAGAAACAAGCTGTTTAAGACTGGGAGTTAGAGATTCATGAAATATACTCACTGATCTCCATGTCTCAAACCCATGGTGATGACAGGTCATTAAGAGATCTTTAAATCTTTCCCATGCTCTACAAAAGTTTTCATTAGGTTTGCATGAGAAAGTAATTATCTGTCTCCTAAAATACTAAGTTTCTGGGTTGGGAAATATTTCTTTAAAAACTCAGTTTGCATTTTACACCAAGTCCCTATAGAACGAAACCGAAGGGAGTTAAGCCAGAATTTGGCCTTGTCCTTTAGTAAGAAGGGAAAGAGTTGGAGCCTAACCACATCCCCATTGGTGTTTTGATCTATGCAGGTGTTACTCACCTCCTCAAACTCCTTCAAGTGGTTATAGGGGTTTTCAGAATCAAGGGCATGGAATGTGGGTAAGAGTTGGATAATTCCTGGCCTCAGGTTAAAATTTCCCCTATTCAAGGCCAAAACTATACACGAAAGTGTGGTCTGCCTAACAGGATTGAGGTGATCTTTCATAGGTATAAAACCTTGAATTTGTGGAGGATCATCGTCTCCATGCACGCTTCTACCTACATCCATTCCCGCAAATGTCTCCTTGTAAGTTAGCCATGGACTGAAGTGAAGAAGAAGTAAGAGAATTTGTGGAAAGTGATTCAGAAGAGTTAAAAAGATCTTCACGTCCAGGATTTACCACTAATAATCTTCCTGACCTTAATTGCATGCACAAGAAATAATTCTTTATTTATTTTTTTTTCAAAAAAAAATTTCAAACTTAAAATAACCTAAAAACTAACTTTGGACTCCCCAGTAACGGTGCCAAAAACTTGACCACTTATAGAAAGTGCGTCTGAAAGAACCCCCAAGTGTAAGGGCTTGCGGTGCAATTTTACCTAGTAAGTCTAGGATCGTATTCACGGGGAATCCTCAAATTTAGTTTCTAAATTAATTCTTAGTCTTGTTTTCAATAATAGAAGTGCAAGAAATAAAATTCAAATTTTCTTTGGTTGAATCAAATTACTCCTAAAATTTCTAAAGCGCGAGAACTAATTTAATCAAATCAACTACTTCTTACTAACTCTTAAAATTAGAGAAATAACATCAAATAATGGTTTCTAAATTTAAATGAGGAAAGACAATCTTGGTTTAATGTCCAATTTTCATATTAAGAATATCTTATAATTTAAAACCCTACTTATTTCTACAGTCCTCTTTCTTAAAAGAAAAGAAATAAGAACTAGAAGATAAATCTTTAAAACTTTAAAGTACCACTTACACAGCTTCGTACTCACGTCTAATGGATTACGAAGCTGAAAAATTATTCTAGTAATAATATAGTGGTTTGGAAATCACTTTGTTTATGACAAAGATTTTTTTTTAACACAACTTTGAAGAACCAAAGTTCTTTTCCAGTGATTTCAGCGAACATGGATAAAGGGCTTTGTTTTCGAATGTTCTTTTCATAAATCAAAATAAAAATCAAAAATAAGGTTTATATTCGCATTGATTGTACGTAAGCGTATATAAACCAAGGGTTTTAAATCACTTGACATTCCTAATCCTACTTTGAATCATTAAACCAAGATCGAAAGTTTTAGCCTAGCATTATTGCAAAACTAGTAAATATAAAGTTGTAAAACAGTATTTTAGAACAATAATGCACGAAGATTTAAAAACGAGAAAACATCGTATGCATGAAATCTCCTAAGTTCTAGTTATGCATGTAAAGATAGTGAAAACTTCAAAGCGCATGAAAACATAAGGATTGAATATGGAGAGCACCAAACATACTACTAAATATTGAAATCATTAACTCTGGAACTTAACAAGACAAAAATAAGCAAACCGGAAACCCTAATTTGAACCAAGCAATCATAACAATATTTAATCATTAAAATCTATTCATAGTTCAAAAAACAAGAAATTATCATTCACAAATAACATAAACACTAATTCTTGATACTAATCTGAGATTGAAACTTATTCGTACCTTGAGGACTTTGAAAATAATGAAAAGTAAACGGAAAGTGCAGCAAGAAAACATAGCACAGCAACAAGAAAACCAGCAAACATCTTCAACAAAAACTCTTAAAACTCTTAAGAGTAAAACTAAAAACTATTATTCTAGGAACTGGAAAATGGATGGAAGAAGATCCCTTCAAAACCTCCCAAAGTCCACTATATATAGCTACAGTGAAAACCCTAAAAGAAAACACGGGGATGCATGCATATTTCACTTGGTCCGGACCAGGCTGGCTGGTGGTCCGGACCACCGAGGCCTCCTCAGGAATTCCTTTAAACCAGCTGGTCCGGACCAGGCTGAAGGATGGTCCGGACCACCGTGACCGGCATCAATTCCTAACTTAATTCCCTTGCTCTGGATGTGGTTTCGGTCCTTTCCTCGACCTCGGTTGATACTTCATCTTGCTTTTCCACTTCCCTTTCTCTATTTTCTTTATTGCTTATCCAAGATAACTCCTCATCCTCACTGCATTGAAGAAAACACCATATATAAGCCTAAATAACAACAACTCGCAACATTTATTAATAAAATACATGTTTTTTATCCTACTTTGTCGAGTTAATGATTACACTTTTCGGATGTAATCAAATGGACCGAGACTTCTCATAGAGCTGAAGAACAAAATCAGGAGGAGGTCCTAGACATTGTGGTCCAGACTCCACTCCTAAATGGCCCGAACAACATAGAAGATTCAAGCTTTATGGACTTGCCAAACTATACACTAGTGTCTGGACACCCCTTGGTACCGTCCGGACACCCAAGTACAGGTTGAAGCGTGTTTGAAGGAAGAATGCATACTGCAGTCCAGACCAGGCGTCCACCAGAGTATTCCGCGAGCTTATCTTTTTTTTAGGGTTTAATTGTACACTATAAAAGGGAACCTTCTATATTCTTTTCAAGGGACTTTTCTTTTAGCTGTTTTCAATAGTTTCTAAGGTTTATTTTTTTCTTTCTTTTCTTTTTATTTTTTATTTTATTTAATGCTTGGATGTTTCTTCATTGTTCGTTGGTTCGTTTCAACGTTGGTTGTTTTTCGTTTCGCATTTAGAAAGTACGGTACTCATTTATTTCGAGTTTAATTTAAAGTTTTCTGTTCTTTTTTATTCTCTTTATTGTTTATGTTTTAATTTTGATTTTTTTTGCATGATTAAATGTTCTTTTGAATGCATAGTTAAAACCTAGGGTATATTCATTATTTTGTTTTTGTTAATTTCAGTTTCTTGCGTAGTAGTTTTGGGTTATTTTTAATCTTAATTTATTCTGTTTCATCTAAATATGTTAGGCTAGAAAACTTATAACCTTGGTTTGATGTTGCAAAGTAGGGTAAGGAACTTTAAGTGATTGAATACCCTAAGAGTATATACACAGCGTTTATACGTAAGTGTATATGCACCTTATTTGGATTTTAATTTGACTTATGAAAAGACATTCGAAAACAAAGTTCTTTGTCCATATTCTCTGAAATCACTGGAAAAGGATTTTGGTTCTTTAAACCTGTTTTCAAACCTTTGGTGTAAATAACTTAAATACAAAACCACAAACTTTTTAAAAGAAATTTTTTTGACTTCGTAATCCATTCGACGTGAGTACGAAATTGAGTAAGTGGTAAATTAAACTCTTAACAAAATATCTTCCAATTCTTATTTCCTTTCTTTTTAGAAAAATGTGAAATTTGAATTGTAGTAGAAGAATAGAGATTTTAATTACGAGACTTTCTTTCACCTGAAAATTGAACATCAAATCAAGGTTATTTTACATTACTTAAATTTAAAATCATTTATTTGTTTCTGTTATTTAAGAAATTTAGTTAGAAACCCTGATTTCAAGAAACACATATATTCAACCATTTATTTTACTGTACACTTAGGATTAGAACAACCTAGAAGAACCTAGAACTAAAACCTTAGACTCCCTGTGAATACAATCCTAGACTCACCAGGTAAAACTGCACCGCACACCCTTATACTTGGGGGTTAAGTTTAGGTGCACATTCTAGATGCGGTCATCGACTACATAGATGTGTTCATTATGTGGGCATATAACACTGATTACGGGTTTAATTTGTCCTTCATTATGCTATATCATATGGAAAAGTATGTCAAGAGAAGTAAAATTGCACTGCCCCACAGGATGTACTTAACAAAGGTGTTTAAAGCCTTATGAGTTAATTTGAAAGAGCAAACCCACATACCCCATAAACAAACGAGTGTGTTTGACACCAAAACTGTGAGGAGAATAGGATATGACATCACGATCGATGGTCGGACATAACGGAAGGTGATCCAAAGTTTTTCGTGAGATTGCAACTCGCAACCGCGAGTATTAGCGTCCAAATGCTAAGGTTGGTCATCAACAGGAAGATGCATTTATAAATCCATCAGCACATAGGGAACTATCCATTGAGGTAGAGATGGACGTGAACATGTGGAAAACATTTTGCTCATAAAATTGAGGGCCATTCGTTCAAGCATGGATATGTGGAATGATAAAATTAAACAAGAGTTAAAAACGGTTAGAGTAAGCTGTAAGAACAAGTATGAAGAAATTAAAATTACATTGCAGATCATGAATAGTCACTGGCCTCAACAAATGAGGCAATTTAGGTGATTGAGGATGACTTGAGGAAACTAAAGAAGTAGCAAGCTAATGTCATGAAAGTAGCTGGAGAAATTTTTAATCTTAAAGTCACAACACACGTAAATAAGAAAGTTATCTCAGTCGAGGCAAACCGAATTAAGCAAATAATATCTAAACTTAAGGTAGCAAAGAAACATATGGCACTTACTCTAAACAATTTTATTAAATGGTGGCATACGGAGTGCATAAACATGTGTCTAGTATGAACGAACAATGGCAAAGGTACGTAATGGTAGAGAAGGAGAAAAGTAAATGAAAAGAAGATCATAGTAAGTCGTCCTCATCAACACATCAAGGCATCGCTCCCCAACGATGACCACATTCTAGATAGATACTTCGAGTGTGATTTTTTGAAATGTGTTGTTTTTTTGTGGATTACAACCTCCATTAAGTTGTAATTCATTGGACTCTAACATTATCTTCTTCCTCCACTAATTGTGTTACCTCTTTTGGTTGACAGTGAAAAAAAAAAAAAAAAGACAACCTAGCATTAGTTATGTATTTTCTTTTTATGTTAAAGTATGATTTTGGAGTTAAATATCTCATAGAAATATCTCATAGACATGTTTTTGTTTAACTATTTTATTATTGAACATGTATCTAATATAGAAATGTCAATAATGGTTAATATTTTGTCATTCTGATTTAATTGTTAATTCTTGGAAGTGATAACTTTGATTAAACTTATGCACTATTGAATGTGGGGCATTTTTAGAAAGTAAAGAGGCGTGCATCTACTCAAAGCACATTGATAATATAAAATCTTTGATTAGAAATATCTTTTGGGAGGGTTGGGAGGAAGGGAATAAGAATTATCTTTTAAGTTGGAAAAAAAAAAAATCTATTTACTTACTATATCTTGGTCTCTTGGTTTATATAGGTTAAAATAATCTTTCTCCCAACTAAAAAGCCAATAACAGTTGAGTCAATTGCTCATTTGATTGCTATACTCCCCTTTGAGGTGAGTCTAGTTAAATTTTTTCCCCCCTAATTTATATCTTCTATGCTACAAGGGTATCATATGCATTACTGCCATAATAAATGAGAACTTCAAGACCACAAGCTTCAGTAGACTGTTTGAATGACAATTCAACATAAGAATGTGTTTTGTATGAGAAGCATATCATATCACAAGCAATGCATATACAATTTATAGCTCAAAATTCTTAAATTTTATAATTAATGGATATATATTGTCATATAATTTGTCTAATAAATTATATATTTTCTTATCAATGATGGCATTTTAGCCTTAAGTTACTGCTTTACAAAGTAAATAATTTTAAGTCACGGGTACGGGGAAAAATTGAAGACTTCGTAAAGGATGTGTTTGTCATTTTCCAAGGTATGTTTCAGGAGTAAAAACCAATGGGTTTTCACTACTATTGATATTTACTTCAATCCCATATATAAATACTATATATATTACCTTGAATTATCAGAGTGTAAATCCTTATTTAGTTAGATGTTTAGACAAATATTTAGTGACATAAGTTCACACCACTCCACAAATTTGGACTTCAGTTTCCTGGAGTGAGCCATATCCATTAGATATGAAAGGGGAATTGGATGACACTGTTGCTTTCAAGAACTTTCAGAAGTATCCTTCCGTTGTTGATAATTTGATTAATAAAAAGCAATTCCATTTGATTTCAGTTGCAAGTTAGTGTTTGGTGTTATTTTATTAATATTTGTTAATTTTTCAGGTGGGGTAATGTAGAATTCCATCGCCTTTAAGTAGAGTTCTGAGCCCTACAGAAATATTCATTCATTCATTGGATGAAAAAGTAAATGTTAAAGATTACTTTGTATTTCAGTTGTTATTATACTATGAAGTTTGGTGCAATTTATTTATTGCTTACAGCATTCTAAACAATTAGTGATCTATAGTTGGGTTATATGCCTTGTATATAATTCTCAAATAGATTTGGGTAAAGGAAAAGAAATGAAATTTTGAAACTTGTAATTTTGTTTCCATCCTAGGTTAGGATATACTGAAGTTTTATTTTTTTTTACTATCTTCTCAGTGACTTGGTCACTAAATAGGACTTTTCATATGAAATGGCATATAGCCTAAATGTTTGTTTACCATATATATGTATGCATGTGTAACACCCATTATCTAAATTTATCCATTTATGTATTATTTCAGATTGATAAAATCTTTAAATAAAGTTTCAGTAGATTTATTTTATTTTTCTTGGGCTGAGCTTAGCCTGTGGTTATGTTAGGTTAAACAAATTGGGCCAAAGGCCTAGCCTTTTCTTCATTTTATTTCTTTTTTCATTTTTTTCCTTTTTTTCTCTTTTTCTTTTCTTCTCTTTTGTTTTGGTTCGGCTAGTTCTAGAAGAGAATAGAATAGAAAGAGAAAGAGAAGAGAGAGAGGGTTCTGAAGTGGAAGATCAGTGGATCAAGGAAGATCTCAGTGTCGTGATCAACGTGGTGCAGTCTATTTCTTGTGGTTCGATCTGAGGTAGGAGAAATCGAGCTTGGAAGTTCAAAGTTCAAATCGATTTTTTTCATTTTTATCCATTTCTCTTCAAAGTCGAGGTAGATGAGATCTATATTCATATTCTAAACATCGTTTAAATGATTTTGATATATATATATGCATGATTTGGTTAAATGTGGATAGCTTTGTACATATATGTGTGACTGTGTATATACATGCATATATACTTGAAGATTTCACATGTTTTTGAGTTATTTCTTTAATTAAAGTTGTAACAACTTATGATTTAGATGTTTAAATGTTTCTACATGAATTATTGTTGAAATAGAGACTTGATTGGATGAAATTGGGGTTAGATTATGCTTGAAATGGACCCAAAAAGGAGTCCTGGGCTCGGTGGTCCAAACTACCCAAGGGGATGTCCGGATCAGCAAGGGAAACGGTGTAGATCATTGAATGGAAAATGTGGCTAAAGTGTTCTGGTTTGATCATTTTTTTAATGTTTTGGTCCCTAAACTTATTTGTTAATATTTTCCAAGGATTAAATAGAATTCCAATCATCCTCAATCTCATAAGAATGTGTTTTTATATTGAACTGATATTCATTTACATGATTGAGCATATCTTGCGCATTGGGGCTGAGATAGTTTCATCCGATTGAGTTTATGGATATTGATTGGCCGAAAGTGCCATGTTTTTAGTATTACATGTTGAGGTACACGTTGTATATATTGATGGGATTTATGATTTTGAGAAAATGAGAAAATTAGAATTTTAAAATATTGGATGATTCCTAGTTGATATATACGACTAGAGATTAGTTATGTGGAGTTAAGACGTTAATATTGAAGTTATGTGATATTATGATTTCTCTGGACTGCAGTCGGACCCTACTTGAGCTAAGTCGATGCCTGACTAGAGGTGTAACTTGGTTCTCTAAAGGTGTAATTAGAGAGTGTATCTCGGTGCCCCTGAGTCGTACACTTGTGGGAGTGTAACTCGGTTCCCCACACGTGATATATTTATTAGGATCTACATTTGCTGTAAGCATTAAAAACAGTGTAGTTGGTGACCTCGCGTACTTAGCTAAATATCACTTGTCCCAAGATAAAATTAGGGCTAGATGGAGGATATAGGATGCATTGGCCATTGTATCACATTATATGGCATGACATGTGTATTTTATATTATATTTTTGTATAGATCATTTTGATTATTATTGTATGTGGATTATGTTCACTCGTGCACGCTAGCACAATCCTACCTATTGGGTGAATTCGCTCATTCCATCTATATTGCAGGTGATCCAGCGAGGTTAGGAAGTGATCACCCAGAGTTAAATTGACCATTGGACTAACCTAATGAATATTTTATATTTTTATGGGATTATTGTATTTTATTTGTGCGATTAGAGTTTTGGGTCCTCTTATGATATTTGGATTTGTATTAAGATGATATTATGTTTATTTAAATTTATATGAGAATGAGGGACGGTATTAAATGTTCTGATTGTTATTATTGTGTTATTACTTGACCTTAGCATAGGTTTTTATTTGATTTTATTAGTTCCCACATTCCCATGCCATCCATCGTAGACAATTAAGTTAGAGGCGTGACAACTTGTATTTGTGTACATCAATATGTCATACAAAACCATGAAAAACAATTGTTTATTGCCAAGCAAATGAAAGTTGATTTTAATTCAATTTGTCTGTCGCCTACAAAAATAAAAATCTATTATTTTCTAAACTCTTAAAAGCTCAGTTGTGAATGATATTACTATTAAAACTGGTTGATGAATTGATGCTTGATTAGTTCATATGGATGCGTTCGAAAGCCAAATTTCAATCATACACCACATAATCCATGTCAAATGAAAATTCCTTGATACTATGATACCTTTAACCAAGCTGCTGTGATGATATTCCAATTTGTGTGGTCCTCTTATGGTTTGATGGATTTGGGAAACTTAGGGTGCGTTTAGTTTGACCATTTTCCACTTGTATTTTCTATTTTGCTTTTCTAAAAACATTAAAATAGCTAAACCTCAAAATATATAAATATACTTGATAGAAAACAAAAAACAATAAAATGTCGTTTTCCACATAAAACATAAAATGTTTTGCAAGCCAAATGCTTATTTTATTGAACAAGTTCCAGGTTCCTTTATTACTACCCTATTACAAAAGTGCAAAATCTGTCATTTAAAATGTTGGTGTGGTAAGAGTTGGACAATGGCATCACCAGTTGGCCTATAATGTCCCTAGGTCAAGTGATTTTCACCAATTTATCCAAAAAGGAAAATAACTTAAAGCACTCCATGTCTGCTGGATGGAAATGGTTTAAGTATAGGGTCGAGGTTTACCTCTTTGAGGAGGATTATATTTCTACCCTGCCTTTTTTACTTTTTTTTTTTTTCACTGTTAATTTGATTGAGGTTCAGTTTTAGAGGCTTAAATTGCCTTTGCAGCATGAAACTTAGTTGAGGAATACACTTGGTGGATTGCATCATTGAAGGAGCAATTTTAGCTGTCATCAATTTCATATTTCGGCCCCAACAACTGAGTCTCCAAATGTTTTAATATGTGCTTCAGTTCACTATCGTCATCCGCAGTGGAAGATAAATTGGAGTGTACCTGGAGTTTATTTTGCTGCTTTGTGAAATTGATGGTCTTGCATCCTTTGGGCTCTAGCAAATTTTGCAAACTTTAACATGTAAGGTTATTCTTCATTGTTTCAACATTATGTCTTGTATGTTCTAGTTCAAAAATGTTGGTATTTAAAATGCGTCGAAGTAAGTCAGAACTTGCAGGCGTACATATGTATCAATGCATTTTTTGTCAGATAGGGGTCAACCCCTTGAAATTGGGGTCAACCTAATCTTCAGCTTTGAAAACTTGAGGCATTTGTATTCAAGGGCTGTTTTGGAAGATAGCGTGAAATATCAACGGTATAAATATCAATAAATACATTTATTGGAAAAGATAAGGCAAAAAAAGCTAACTATCTTGGTTTCCCAAGCATAAAAAAGTTAACTTTTTTTTGTTGTCAAACTAAGTCTGAAAGTTAACTGGATTGGACAAAAGTTATATAATTTTAAAATTATATAAAATTATAAAAATTAATATTTAGTATTTTATGAAGTGAGTAAAAAATTTAAATTTATAATTTCATAATTCATATTTACAAAAATTTATAAAATTTTATATTATTTTATTTTATTTTACGCCAAAGTGCCAAAGTCAACAAATAGTCCCACCTCCAAACGGAACACAAGCGCAACGCTCACAATCGATTCTCGAGTCGCCTTTTTTTTCCCAGTCGTTTGCCGCCTTTATTAAGTTCTTATTCGCACTGTCTTCCACGAAAATGGCGGTCACGTCATTTTCACTTCCGAACCGCACCTCTTGCCCTTGAAGGCCCCATGCCAACTGAAAGAGATTCTACCTTTCAAGTTTAACTGTTAGGTAAGTTAGGGTTTCTCAAATCACACACCCTCTCTCACCTCCGATTCAAATGAAGCGCGCATTCGTCGAAATCTCCGACGAGGAGTGGGAAAACCACTCCTTCAAGCCCTCGCGAGTCCTCAAAAACCCCCCGCCTTCGATCGAGTCCTTTGCCTATCGGCCCGCATCAAACCAGTCCAATTCCAATCGCGGCACCGAAAATTCAATTGGAGTCGCGGAGAATTTGGAGGATGATGACGTGGATGAGTTGAGGGACGTTCGGCCGCTGGCGGCGGGTCGGGGCCGGAGATTTGTCGTCGATGAGGACAGCGAGGATGATTTTGCGGAGGTGATTGAAGTAAAGTCGACGGAGGACGAGCGCAGCGAGCTGAGTTTCGGAGAGGAGGAGGAGGCCGAGGAGGGAGATGTGGTTGGGAAGGCTCTGCACAAGTGCGCGAAGATATCCGCGGAGCTGCGGAGAGAGTTGTATGGCTCGTCAGTGGAAGCTTGTGGTCGGTATGCTGAAGTTGAGGCATCCTCAGTGAGGATTGTCACTCAGGTGATTAGTCAATAGTGTTTCTCACTTTTTATTTTTATTTTTTTTGCTGTTTAAATTGCAAATCAAGAACAGGAAACAGTTTGATTTTTGGACATTTACCTGTAGTTTTGAGTGAAATAATGCCTTGGTTTGCTTAATTTTATTGTTACAGGAGGACATATTCACGGCGTGTGGGGCTGAGGACTCAGATTTTCAGCCTATTCTTAAACCATACCAACTAGTTGGTGTCAACTTTCTTCTTCTTTTGTACAGAAAGAGAATAGGAGGAGGTAGTTCCACAGGCTTATCACAAATTACATGCACTATCTTAGCTTGTTGATTGATTCAAGAAAGTGGTTTCAGGCTATGAAACAAGGTGCTTTAGACATTTTATATTAAGCTAAATTGTTGTTAAAAAACTTGTCTTTATGTTGGTATGTTTTCCCTTTTTGAGATATTTTTTTGTTATATATTATTACTGGATTGATATGATGAGATTCTAGAAGATGGCCCCAAGCCATGTAGAGGCATGGAAGAAGATGATTCAAATAAATCATTTTGTTAAAAGCTGAAAAGTTGAATAGAAATGCTTTCAAATTTTGTCATAAAGGAGACAGCTTTGTTTGTGAGTAGGAATGTTGTAAACTTTCAGGCTTAAAGGAGAAAACTTGGTTTTGACATAATCTTTTTCTATTTACACTTTGGAAGAACTGCTTGATTAATGTTTACCCTGACGTACATACCTCTAATTCATAGAGCCCGTAGTCCTTAATCAAGAATCAGGGCTTTGATTGCAGAATCAAAATCTAATTTCCCTCTCCCTTCAGACCATCTATGTGTGAGGGGCTTTCTCTTGTTACCTGCCTACAAGTGAACTTGACCATTGGATGTTTGGGTACACTAAAATTTTCAAACGCGGACCTCTTATCATCTAATATCACAAATTTCTTTAAAAATCTTTAAAAAAATGCGGTAAAGTAGCATTTTAAGAGTGGCACCACATTCTTGGTATTGTTTTCTTTTGAAGTAGCATATTCTGAAAAAGAGAGCTCAAATTCTTCCATAAAAGAGAAGAGACCTAAGGGGGAGAGGAAGAAGAAATCATATTCCCCTCTACTTCCGGAATATATTCAAAAGACAAAGGCCCCTTACTTGAACTTGGACCAAGGGTAAAAGAGGGTCCAACAATAGTCTTGGGCCTCTTTACTTTCACCCAGGATTGGGAATGGTTTTTGGACTTGGTCGCAACTTCTAAACCTAATTCTTAGGCTTGAGTCCCTATCTCTTTCAACGGCCCAAATTTGTTTCACCATTTGCTTCTAGCTTGGCTTTGGGGCTGGGCCACATCAGGCCCATACTTCATTTGGTTCATTCTTCTTTGCATGATCGTTGTATCTAGAAGCTTCTGTGTGCACGTGCCTCCAACTATGATTGATTCCAGCCATCAGCACATGCTCCTCCCCGAATAATCCCACGCACCTCCACTTTCTCTGGTTCTGGTCTTAACACTTCGCTTCTGCTCCTACTCAGACTCCTAAAGGGTCTTCTTTCCGATCACAAAAGAATATTGAATGTCAACGCTCTGCGCACCATCTTCATCAATGTTAGTATCGTCACAAGCCTCCCTTGTGTCTTTGTCAGTGTCAACGAAGCCCCCACACAAATTCCCTTTGTTTTTGAACACCTCTTAGTTCCAAAGGTGGAAAGGCAGTCCTACTGCTTGGACCCATATCTCTTCTGGTTCCCATCCACTTCTATAATAGTTTCCCTAATGTTCCCACCAGTACAACAATAGCTAGTGTCCCCTCAGTGACCATCCTTGAGCTCTAGTCTTCTCCACTAGTTCCTCTGATGGATGAACAAGAAAAGCCCTAGGTCTTTGACTACCACCCCTTCAAGCATCATCTCAGATATAAGATTACTCTTTATATATTTGATATATTATGTGTAATTTGGTTAATTTTCTTGATTTGAAATGCTTTTTTAGTGTTGCTTATGGAGTAGTATTCTTGGTCTTAGAGCAAGGAACATATTCTTGATTAATTTTTTTAGGCACGTGCATTTGATTTCTTGCGTAATAATAGCTGTGCCAGCATAGATAGATATACGTGTTATGCTGCATCCAGGCAAGTGAACTTCGATCTTGTGTGACAGTTCCCTTAATACAGTTTCCTTAAGCTTTAATGTAGAGAACTAGAGCATGCCTGCAAAGTCACACACTGTAGTTTTATTATTTGTTATATCGGAAACAATCCTTCAATTGCATTCTGAGTTTCAATATGAGTTTTTCCATAGAGCATATGCTACTGGTAAGTTAGGAAGTATGGACTCACCATCAAGGATATTATCCACGAGTCGGACTCACCTGGGAGTCAGACATGTTGCGGACATGACCTGGGCCCCTGCTGGGGGGGGGGGGGGGGGGGGGGGGGGGGGGGGGGGGGGG
>JAVXUM010000001.1:33625487-33638973 GCA_035590655.1 Pouteria glomerata
CATTCCGTGACTGTTGTGCTTACTCTGATACTGGGACCGTAGTATCATGTTATGTATGTTTATATCACTCACGCCCCAGGGTCCCCGGGCACGGGGCGTGACAGGAATACGAATATCGTGGCAAGTAGCGTGAGCACACGCCGTTGGGTATCTAAATTTTTGGGATAAGTAAAGACCAAAAGGTCTAGTGATGTAAATTGTAATCTAAACAATGATAGTCAGTTTGTATGATTATTTATATGGTAGATTGTGGGTCTAACTGCGTGGCCGTTGTGTTTGCTATGATCATGTGACCTGGTTATTCATGTTTTTGTATGTTTCATACTCACCCCTCGGGTCCTCAGATTCGGGGCGTGACAGGGTTGGCCAAAAGAAAGCAGACTTATGCACCCTATTTGCCTGTTTGGTAGTAGAGGAAGAGGATAAATGTCAACGGGTGGAGCTACCAAGAGTGGTAAAAGAATTTCCCGAGGTGTTCCCGGATGATTTATTAGGATTACCACCGGAGCGAGAGGTGGAGTTCTGTATTGATTTGGTTCCGGGCACGGAACTTATTTCTATCCCTCCCTATCAGTTGGCACCAGCTGAGTTAGAGGAGTTAAGAACTCAGTTGGAAGAAATATTGGCGAAAGGCTTCATTATGCCGAGTACCTCGCCTTAGGGTGCTCCGGCATTATTTGCTGTTAAGAAAGATGGGACGCTTCGGATGTGCATAAACTACCGGAAGCTCAATTGGGTAACAATTAAGAACAAATACCCACTACCGAGGATTGATGACCTATTTGATCAGTTGAAGGGGTCTGTAGTGTTTTCCAAGATTGATCTTCGGTCCGGGTATCACCAGTTGCGCATTCGGGAAGAAGATATTCCCAAGATAGTATTCTGGACTTGGTGTGGCCATTACGAGTTCCTGGTGATGCCGTTTGGGTTGACAAACGCTCCAGCAATTTTTATGGACTTAATGAACAGAGTCTTCTGGGAGTTCCTAGACAAATTCGTGGTGGTGTTTATCGATGATGTGTTGGTATACTCCAAATCTGAGGAGGAACATGAACAGCACCAACGACTAGTACTCCAGCAGCTGAAGGACCACCAACTGTATGCCAAGTTAAGCAAATGCAACTTTTGGCTCAAAAAAGTTAAATTTTTGGGGCTTGTCGTAACTCGAGAAGGAGTGGCCATGGATTCTTCCAAGATTGTGGCAGTCATGGAGTGGTCTTAACCTAGAACTGTATTTGAGATACGAAATTTTCTCAAGTTGGCTGGGTACTATCGTCGATTTGTCTTAGACTTCTTACAGCTGGCAGCTCCGATAATTAAATTAACGAGGAAATGGGTAAAGTTTGAATGGAATGACTCCTGCGAGCAGGTCTTTTAGGAAATAAAGAGAAGGTTGACCACCGCCCCAGTACTTATTATCCCAGAGAGGGGGATAGGATACTAAGTCTACTATGATACTTCACGGGAAGGAATGGGCTGTGTCCTGATGTAGAATGGGCGGGTGGTAGCTTATGGCTCCAGACAGTTGAAAATTCATGAAAAGAATTACCCTGTACACGATTTAGAGCTTGCAGCTGTGATTTTTGCTTTAAAACCTGGCGGCACTACATATATGGTGAGCGGTTTGAAGTCTTTTCAAACCACAAGAGCTTGAAGTACATTTTTACATAGAAAGACTTGAATTTAAGACAGCGCAAGTGGATGGAGTGCATAGAAGACTATGATTTTGATTTGCACTACCATCCTAGGAAAGCTAATGTAGTAGCAGATGCGCTGAGTCGTAAAACTAGAAGTGCCATATCCAGTCTGGCGGTGAAGGAGCAGGAAATGATGGAAGTCGTGAATGAGTTTGCCTTGACACTTGAGGAAGAAACAGAAAGATGAGTGCTATCTTCTTCTGTTGCCTATCTAGCCCTGATTCACAAAATGATTGAAGCTCAAAAAGAAGATAAAGAAGCTAAAGAGTTAAGGGAAAAGATGGAAGGGTTGGTGTCAGACTGGGCAATAGAAGATGAAGTACTAAAATATCAAGGCAGAATCTTTGTGCCCTCTACTGTTAGAAGTAATGTTGTGAAAGAATTTCACTACTCAAAGCTAGCAGTACACCCTGGAGGTACAAAGATGTATCACGACTTGAAGAGGCAATTCTACTGGGCTGGGATGAAGAGAGATGTAGCCGAGTTCATAGAGAAGTGCTTAACTTGTCAACAGGTGAAGGCCGAGCATCAAAGGCCAGCGGGGCTATTACAACCTTTGCCTGTTGCAGAGTGGAAGTGGGAGCACGTAACTATGGACTTCATGTCGGGGTTACCAAGAGCAAGAAGAAGCTGTGATGCTATTTGGGTGATTGTGGATAGGTTGACAATGTCAGCTCACTTCTTAGCTATGAAGATGACAGACTCCCTCGATTCCCTGGCCCGGTTGTACATTAGAGAAGTTGTCAAGTTGCACAGCACACTAGTCTCCATTATCTCTGACCGAGACCCCCGTTTTGTTTCCCACTTCTGGTAAAGCTTCCAAGCAGTTATAGGGACGGATTTATGTTTTAGCATAGCCTTACATCCCCAAACTTATGGCAAGATAGAAAGAACCATTCAAGTGCTGAAAGATATGCTCCGAGCTTGTGTCTTGGACTTTAAAGGGAGTTGGGAGGATCATTTGCCGCTGGTGGAGTTTGCTTACAATAACAACTACCAAGCCAGTATTGGCATGACTTCATTTGAAGTCTTGTATGGTAGGCCGTGTAGATCCCCAGTGTGCTGGACACAAGTCGGAGAGGCAACTATTATGGGACTGGAATTGGTTCGGAAAAAAAATTAGAAAGTAAAACTCATCAGACAATGGTTGGAGACAGCCTGGAGCCGACAAAAAAGTTATGCGAACCAGCGTAGACGACCTTTGGAGTTTCAAGTGGGAGATCACGTGTTTTTGAAAGTGTCACCCTGCAAAGGGCACCTTCCCTTTGGTAAGCGAGGAAAGTTGTCTCCCTACTACATTGGTCCATTTGAGATACTGGCTCGGGTAGGAGAGGTAGCCTACAGACTGGCGCTGCCACCACAACTATAGCTATAATTTTTCAAGTACACTTTAAGGTATTGAAGGCCATATGTCGTAATGTTAAGAGGATCAATCAACCTCTTCAAACAGTTTTAATATAACCCAATTTGCTTTTTTCAAATATTGTAACCAATAGAATGCTCTGATGGGAAGAAATTAATTTCCCAGACCTATTGACTTTTTCCGTAAGCAGTTCTGTCTCTTCTTTCTACAGAAGCAGATGTTGAACAAATAGTTCAACACTCTTTGGGAGATATAAAAATCAATTTCTCTCCTCAAAATCATATTTGATTCCTTCCTTCTAGAAATTCTTTAGATTCTAGAAGCAGTCGACCTCCATATTGAGTGTCAATCTCTCCTTTCGAGTCCAATAGAGACTTAAAAAGTGAAATTCAAGGAATTAGAATTTCTAATTCCTGAATACCTGGAGATGTTTATCAAGAAGTTGAAGCTTCTCAAAGGAGAACTTCTCCTACAGCATCCGAAATGAGTTTCCATGTCTAATGGACTATAAGAGTCTTAAGTCTAGAACCTAAGCTGGACTTATCTTTAGGGAGTTCTTTAAGAATTTACCTCAATAATGATATAAGGAACCCTCAAAATGAGGTTTTTTGAGATTAGTACTTTTCAAAATTTGATAAAGATCAACAACAGTTTTATAAAATTGAATTTTTTTTGGATTAGAAAAAAAAAAAAATTATCTATTTTGTACCTTGGTTTTTGAATTATTACATTCAAGAACAGCAAAATCAAATTTGGTTTTGGAAAAAGAATGGCAAACTAAAAACAGTTAGATTATAAAATCTCTTCATCCACCTGTTGAAATTCTAATTTTACAACCAGACACCGAAGCAATAGCTTTTATAAAGCTTGTTTTTATCAAAAATATAGATATTCGAATAAAGGATTTACAATTGCTTTATAAGCAATTAAATTATAATAATGCTTTTATACAAATAATTGGACTTCAATTGAATCGTTTAGAAAATTCTTTATTAAAAGTTCAAGAAAAACTAAAGATTTTTCAAAAAGAAGAATCTAAAGTTGCTGAGCCTCTTAAAGAGCCAATTATCAAACTTCCTATGAAGGTTGTTAAAGGGTTTAAAACCCCTCTTGAGTTGACAATAGATACCATAGTAGATAGTCTTAGGACTAAAATAAGCAATCTACGTATTGAGACTTTTCAATAAGACGAGTCAAAAAATTCCACAAATCTCAAAGATCTTACGAAATAGTTTGCCCCTTCCTAAATAGATATTTGCAAACTAAGAGCAAAAAAGTCCAAGCTGGCTACGATTATACTTTTACGGTTAGATCCAAGACCATTAGGTAAGTATTACCGTACTCACCTTACTCTAGTAGATGTTCTTATAGAAGAATAAGGAGACTTCAATTACAATCAACAGTCTTATCATGCTAAGACTGCTTATACTTGGTTCATTGACGACTTATCTAGCAAGCTTATTTATGAAGTGTGTCATAAGATGCTCATATATGCCACAATTCAAAAGGCAAATGGCACCAGTGATAAGGAGGTAGCCAAAAATATCATCTCAGGATTTTAAGGATTCTTAAGAGGTTGGTGAGATAATATTCTCACTACTGATCAAAAAATGGCTATTTTAGAAGTCGCTAAGGTAGAAATTAAGACTAAAGGACCCTTAACTACTATTCCTACTCAAGTCTCAGTAGAAGATGCAGTCTACGTATTAGTTTGCACAATTCTTTACCATTTTACTAGTCAGATTACTACAAATAGTGATAATATTAGGACTCTTCTTTAGAATCTTTAGTATCCTACCCTTTCATATTATAGGTGGTATAAAGATACCTTCCTAGCAAAGGTCCTTAACTTACTGATGTTAATTCAGATAATTGGAAATCCAAGTTCCTTGATGGGTTACCATTCCATTTTAGTGAAAGAGTCAAAATGACTCTTAAAGATAAACATGGTGGACGAGTAAGTATACCTTACTCTCGACTAACCTATGGCAATCTCATGAATGCTTGTGAAACTAAAAGATTAGCTTTGTGTAATGACATAAAGCTTCGAAGTCAAATTAAAAGACATCAAATGTCTGAACGAAAGAAATTAGGGGATTTTTGTGATCAATTTGCATTTGATATCCCAGAGACTTATAGAAGATCTCGTTATGAGTTTATTAAAAGAACTTTAAGTTCTATACCAAAGAGGAAGTTTGTTCAAAAAGGAAAATTTTCCTATTCATCGAAGTACTTATATAAGAAGTGCTCTAAACCTGCTATTAAGAAGAAACTTTTAAAAGTGGTAAAGTGTAGGAAATATGGCAAAATAGGTCACTCTACCAATAAATGTCTTCTTAAAAAGAAGATTTCTGATTTCAAAATGATGAAGATTCGAAACAGGCTATGTATAGGCTATTCTTAAATTCCAACCCTCCTTCTGATGAAGATAGGGAAAACTATAAACCTCTTAATAAGGTTTTAAAATAGATCCGATATCCAATTCCTAATAAAAAAGATTTACTTGACCGTTTGAGCAATTCAAACGTTTTTCAAATTTTGATCTAAAATCAGGCTACTAGTTAATCTAGATAGCTAAAAAAGACCATTATAAGACGGGTTTTGCTATTCCTTTTAGGCATTACAAATGGAATGTTATGCCATTTGGTTTGAAAAATGTCCCTTCTGAATTTCAGAATACTATGAATTTTATATTCAACCCTTATACTAAATTTATTTACTATATATAGATGATATTTTAGTTTTTTTTAAAACCCTTGAAGAGCATTTTAAACATTTAAAAACCTTTAAGGAAATTGTTAAGTAAGACAGGTTAGTAATATCTTACCTAAAAATGAAACTTTTTCAAACTTCTATTCGATTTTTGGGTCATACGATCCATCAAGGACAAAAGGTTCCTATTACTAGAAGTATTGAATTTGCTTCAAAATTTCCTGACGAAATAACTAATAATAAGTAGTTACAAAGATTTCTGGGTAGTCTGAATTATGTTTCGAACTATTATAAAAATTTGGTAGCTGATGCAGCTATCCTATATGCCTGATTATCTAAGAATCAGGCTAATAGTCCATGGACAGAAGCCCATACCAAGGCAGTTTAAACTATCAAGACTAAAGTTCAAAACTTGCCTTGTCTCACTCTTTGCCAATCTAAGTGGCTTAAGATTGTTGAGATCGATGCGAGTAATATTGGCTATGGCGGTATCTGAAAACAGCACCATCTTGATACATATAAGGAATATCTTGTGTAGTGTACATCTAGTAAATGGAACCAGACTTAGTCAAAATATGCAACTATCAAAAATGTGATGGTAGCTGTGGTGAAATGTATTTCAAAATTTCAAGATAACTTATTAAACTAGCCTTTCCTCTTTTATATTGATTATAGTGCGGTTAAGCCTATTATAGAACGGGTTATTAAAAAACTGGTCTCCAAACAGATCTATGCCAGTTAGCAGGCTTAGTTAAGTTATTTCGATCTTATAATCGAATACATCAAAGGAGAATCTAATTCTCTTGTTGATTTCTTAACCAGCGAATTTTTATAGGGCGCTTAAATGGCCTCTTTAAGATAAAGATGACGAGGCTCTAAGCTCTCAGCTCCACGAGGTGATAGATCAACTATGGTCAATGCCACATCCAATTTTCAAAGCAACTGAAATACAATCGGGATTTTAGGCCCAAAATCAAACCCATTTCAATTTTTGGGTGATAAAGAAAATTCTCTTTATATGGTGGACCTCAAGGAGTACCTCTTTAAGAGGAAAAAAGACTTAGTAGAATATTTGCAATGACAAAAGGAAGGATCTACGGCCTCCCCTTCTTCTTCTCGATTTAAGCCAGAAACCACAACAACTTAAGTTTTGATAACGTAACCTATCCATAAGGTGAGTCCATCTACGGAGCCGATTCTCCCTTTCAATGAGGAGGATGATCAATGGCTCAACGATCCATGATATATCAAACAAAGGTATCTTGATCGGTTTGGATATCTGGTACATGAATATAAATACCAGTATGTATGCGAAACTATGTATACTACTACTGGTTTTGTGGAAATATGCCACTTTTATAATAATAATAATGTCTCTAAAGACATAAATTATAGCCAATGCTTTATTCAAAAAATCTATACTATTATAGATCAAGATAATGACCTTTTTAAAACTAGAAAACTGAGAATCCCTCATGATTCTCAAGAATATATTTTTAACTATTGGGAATTTATGAATTCTTAGAAATTTACTTTCTACTACAAAAATGCCAAATGAAAACATTCCTGGTTCTTTTATATCCAGAAAGAATTTTTTCAGAATACAAAAATTATTCCATGATGGTTTTATAGATGGTGGAAAAATTTTGGGCCATTACTTTCTTTAATGCCCAAGCAAGTTCAGGATCTCTATGATTCCTAGATTGAGGCCCATCTTATTTTTAACAATATTTCTTAAAAAATTTATAAGGGCTAGCCCATTTTTTATTTTTGGGCTAAATTCAATATCCCTTGGATTTGGAAATGGGAATTGTTGATTGAGCCAGATGATCTAGGCACTCCAATGCTTTACAGGACTTTCCACTTTCAATAGTGGAAACAAGTTAAGTTATTTGAATTGATCTTTAAAGTTAATAAGAAAATAGTTGACTATACAGCTCCAGCTTGTTCTAAAAAAGAAGAACTAGAATCTAAGTCTGATTATATGGCCTAACTTCGTAAAAACCTTAAATGAAGGTTTCCTAGGGCAACTGAATAAGAAATCATGGCTAAATGCCTTGAATTTCTTAAAGCAGAATTTAAAAATACATTTGATGATACATTTGGAGAATCTAAGTCTAATATGTCTGTGGATACCTGCCATTTACCTCTTTTAAAGATTTCTTCTTAATAGCAGGTTTAGAGTACTTCTTATATAAGTGCTTTGAAAGATAGGAAAATTTTCCTCTTTGAACAAACTTTTTTTTAGGTTTAGAATTTAAGAAAATTCACCAAATTAATTAGACTATACCTTATCAATTTAATTTTTATTTAATTTCACCCCTACCTTAAATTAAATCTGCAAAAGAAAATTACCTGAATCAATGAATAGTTCTAGATATTTACTCATCATCTCTGACTGTCGTTAACAAGTCAACTCCTTAACACTATGATGCTTTCATAGTACTCTAACTAAGAGAATGGTCTCCCTCTCAAAACTTGTTCTCGTCAATCTAAAATCTTTACTAGTTTCATTTCATTTGTCACATTTGAGTCAAACTCGAGCTTGGTTCAATCAAGAACATGTGAGGATCAGCATTATATTTCCTCAATATAAAATCATGAAAAATATCATATACACTCGATAATTATAGTGGCAAGGCAAAATGCTATACCACATCTCTAATTTTAGCCAAAATCTCTAATGGTTCGATGAATCTCAGTGATAACTTCCTCGTGTGACCAAAATAAAACATTACCTTTCATGGTAAGACCTTTAAAAACACATGATTTCCCACCTCAAAATCTAATGATCTCCGTCTCTGGTCAGCATAGCTCTTTTAGCAACTCTACACTGTCTCAAGTCTTTAGGGGATAATCTTAATTTTCTTAATGGTCTCTCTAACAAGCTTTGGCCCAATAACTGTAATTTCTCCAATTTAGATCTAACAAATGGGTCATCTACATAACCTACCATATAAGGCCTCGAAATGTGCCATTCTAATACTTGACCGGTAATTATTATTATAGGCAAATTCCACTAATAGTAACTAGTCCACCCAACTACCTCTAAAGTCAAGTACACAAGCCCTAAGCATATCTTCTAGAATCTGAATAGTATGTTCTAAATGTCCATCAGTTAGCAGGTAGAAAGCGATACTAAGTGACAATTGAGTCCCCATAGCTACTAGGAGACCCTGCCAAAATTGAGAGACAAAATGAGAATCCTTATATAACATAATAGAAACAAAAACTCCATAAAGTCTCTCAAACTCCTTGACATAAAGTCGAGAGAGAGTATCTATAGAATCAATTAAACGAATAAGTAGGTAGTGACCTGACTTTGTCAATCTATCCACCACTAGCCAAATTGTGTCATGACTTTTTGTGATCTTGGTAATCTAGAAACGAAATCCTTTGTCACATTCTCCATTTTCCACATTAATATCGATAATGGCTGTAACATGCTTGTTGGTTTCTAATGCTTGGCCTTCACCTATTGACAAGTAAAGCACCTACTAACAAATTCTACAACCTCCTATTTCATTCTTGCCCAAAAAGAATTATCAACACAAGTCATGATAAATCTTAGTACCTCTTAGATGTACTACAAGCTTAAAGTGATGAAACTCTCTCAAAACTTCATCCTAAATGGATGATGGCACAAATAATCTACCTTGACATCTCAAATCACTGTCTATAGCAAAGGTCTAGCCTGGTAATCCTTTTGCATTTAACATCTTTGCCTTACTCATATTGGACTCAACATCAAGTTTTTGACTCTTTATCATATGAATCACTAACATTGGTTGTGCCACAATAGCGAAAAGAGTGGCAAGTCCTTCTTCTTCTCTTAAGTGAACATCAAACTCTTTAACTTTCCTAATCATATCACATTCCCTCATCGCAAGACTAGCTAAAACATTACGAGTCTTCCGACTAAGAGCATATGCAACCACATTTGCTTTTCCTAAATAATATTGTAACTTAAAGTTATAATCTTTATCTATTCTATCTATCTCCTCTATCTCAAATTCAAATCCTTCTAGGTAAATATATACTTTAGGCTCTTGTGATTTAAGAATACCTCAAACTTCTCTCCACATGGGTAATGTCTCTAATCTTTAAAGCATAAATTATTGCTGCTAACTTTAAATCTTATACTGGATAATTTTGCTCGTGAATCTTTAGCTATATTAACTCGAAGGCTACAATCCAACCATCCTACATAAGCACACACCCTAATCCCTCCTTAGATGCATCACAATATACTGTATAGCCCAATCATCTTTTTGGAATCACTAACACTAGTGCAAAATTTAATCTCATCTTTAACTTTTGAAATGACCTTTGACAACTCATCCTATACAAATTTCATCCCTTTTCAAGTTAACCTAGTCATTGGCACAGCTAACCTTGAAAAATTATGAACAAACCTTCGGTAATATCCAACTAATCTCAAGAAACTTCGAATCTCAAATACTATCTTTGGCTGCGGCTAATCTATAACTACTTCTATTTTAGATAGGTCTGCTGATACACCTTCTTAAAACATAACGTGCCTAAGAAACTTTACTACTTCAAGCCAAAACTTACACTTACTTAACTTAACATAAAGCTTGTGCTCCCTTAAAGTTTGGAGTATTAACCTTAAATGCTCCTCTTGTTCTTCCTTGTATCAAGAATACACTAACACGTCATCAAGAAAATTATCATAAATTTATCTAAGTAAGCACTGAATGTCCTATTAATTAAATCCATAAAAGCTGTGGGGACATTTGTCAACCCGAATGGTATCAATAAGAACTCGTAATGTTTGTATTGAGTCCTAAAATCCATCTTTGGTATGTCTTTCATTTTACTCTCAACTGATGATACCCTAATCTCAAGTTAATGTCTTTGGTATGTCTTTCTTTTTTGCTCCCTATAATATCCCAGATTTTAGTATGAATATAAATTTATGATTTTAAGTATGTTTTTGGTGTGACAGTATGTAAATGAAGTGGTCTTGGTGTTTAGGTAAGCCTTAGGAATGAAACTTTTGAGAGAAATGAGCAAAATAGTGCAAATTCGGACTTTTTGTTCCGGAAGCATGTAAAGGGGCGCCCCATGCCTGGAGGGGCGTTCCATGCCTGGGAGGGGCGCCCGTGGCACTGTTCACGACCTTGAGGTGGTGCCCTACCACCTATTCGATGAAAGTTCACAAAGAAAACTAAAGTTGGGGCTCTCTATAGACGCCCACTTAATTCAGGGTGGGGCACCCATGGCATAAGGGGCGCCCTTGGGAACATGAGGGGTGCCCCACTAGTGCTAAAGATGATAAATTTGACCGAAAAGAAAGACTGAGGGTGTGGGGCCTACTTGAGTGACTTTTAAGGGTAAAAATGGGTTTTAACATGGTTGATAGTCCGGTGAGGCACACACTTATATATAAGAAAGAAATGAGAAGAAGAACTTAGATTTATAGTGTTTAGAAGGAGAAGAAATTGGAGATAAAAAGAAAGAAAAAAAACGGAGAAAAAGAGAAAAAAAAAAAAGAGAAGAAGAAGAGGAAGAAAAGCTTAGAGAAAAAAGAAGATCCATCAACAAACCAAGAGAAAAACTTATTTTTGGTAACTTATTCAAGTTTTGCTTTCTCTATCAATTAAAGATGAGAAAGAATCCTAGAAATCTAACCTAGGATCATATTTACATCAAGGTGATTATTTGATAGTTTGGAGCCAAGAGGGAAGAATTGAAAGAGAGGAAATTGGAGATACTTAAAGAGGAAATTCAATAAGTAAAAGCTCACCATCTTCAAACTTCTTTGTTCCAATTTGAGGTAGGAAACTCTCTAACTTCTTTTAGTATATTTAAGAGGCAAGGAACTAAAAACATGGAAGAAAAAGGAATTATAAGTGTTTGTTGAACCTTTGGAACTTAAAGTTTGATTTGAAAGCGTAAGGTGATAGGATCTAGTATTGACTCATCCTTGGAACTCTTAGGCACTAAATAATACCTTGAACTTTTATTTTCATTGAAATTTGGGATGAGACAAGGTTAGGAACATAAGGCTTGCAAATTTAATTTAAATATAAAACAATAGTTAAATTCTGGATAAGTGGGGCACCCATGCCTAAGAGTGGGGCGCCCATGCCCCTCCTAAAAGTTGAAATTTGATTTTTTTTTTTTTTTTTTTCACTTATCCCATCTAAGGATCATATATGGTATTAATGTTGATAAATAACCTCATTGGAGTTTTTGAATGATAACATTAATTATTGTGTGCTATGATTGTTGTATAATGTAATGGAATGATAAAAGTAATGTGGTAATGTTATTAAATTAATCCATGATCTTATGTGATAACCAAATGCATGAAATGATGATTTTAATGAAAAATATGATCACTATGTATGTGATTGTTGGCTTGATACGATGTACGATGATTGATAAGATGACTGATAAGATCTTGAGATTGTTATGGTGTCGATGAGTGTGGTGGGGTACGGAAATAGAAAGGGTCATGAGTTTTACCCTCGGGTTGAAAGTCTCGAAACATGTATAGGGTTATGGTGTACATGCCAGTGGATTAATAGCCCATAACATGTTCTTCGGTTCAATCGTTTCCGTTGGGTGGGTTCACATGAAAGATGATTTGTTGATGTACCCATCCCCGACAACTTGTTATGTGATTGAAAGTGATGAAATAATGAGTTTAAAAGCTTCTTTACGATGTGTTGTGTTTGAAGTTAATGACTAGTGTGTCTGGATTACTTATGATTAATGACAGAGTTTGCACATTTGTAATTTTATATATAATAAGGATACGAAGAAAACTTAACCTACACTTGCATATTCACTTAAAGTTATAAATAGAAAGGTTATATCATGTTAGTACTTTACCTTTTATATATACTATTGTGAAGTTACGTGGGCACAAGTAGACCAGTGCTCACATCCCTACAGATTTGGTTGCAGGGGTTGACCAGGTTGCCTAGATGAACCTTTGGGCATAATAGAAGGGCATTTATATGAGACTTCTCAGAGATCACCTGCTTTTTGCTTTCATATGTTCTGTAGTCTTCTGGAACTATAATGATATTGGAATGGAAATGGTTGTATATTTTGAGATTGTAATGGCCATAAGGCCTGCTTGCTCGTCCAATTGTATATTTAATATTGGCTCGACCCTAAGTGCAGGGTGTCTAGTTGAAGTACAATAACCGGTAAGTACCAGATTGTGTCCACAGAGAGCCTTAGCAAATCAATGAACAAAACTAATTATGGAAAAATTCTAGGTGTAATTTGATCTCACAATGAATGATGAAGACTGGTTTGGTTTTGAAATTGGTGTGTTTGTTTGCGAGATTTCCTAGTTAAACAAAATTTTAAAAGTCTTGGATTCAATATAAGTTTATGGCAAGTTGTATATAATTTCCAGATTTTTTCACTTATCTAATTCTAAAGAAATAAATTAAAAAACAATTCTCTAAAATTTACACTAGAATAGACCAAATTTGAATTGACTGAAAATTAAGTATAAATCGTGGTGGCAAAATTTAATCAAACACTTTGAATGCATGATTTATAGACTAGATGTAAATGCAAATGGGATTAGCATTAATCATACTATTCTTCCTCAGAAAGCATGATAAATCTAACCACCATCATACATAACAATGTCCATAAACAATACACCCCAAGCACTAAATCAGAATTTCAACTCCAAACTCAAGAGTGATTCAATTCAAAT
>JAVXUM010000001.1:33639073-33650474 GCA_035590655.1 Pouteria glomerata
CCAACTTTAGAACCTAGCAACCAATCACGTGGGTGAACCAAAACCGTGGGGTCCGGACCGTACGCCAAAGGGTCCGGACCGTAGAGTCTTCAATTTGCTGATTTCATGTCTAGGGTCCGGACCCTGCGCCACGCGGTCCGGACCGTAGAATTCAAACCACTGCTGATTTCATGTCTAGGGTCCGGACCCTGCGCCACGCAGTCCGGACCGTAGAATTCAAACCACTGTTGATTTCATGTCTAGGGTCCGAACCCGTCCGGACCCTGCGCCACGCAGTCCGGACCGTAGAATTCAAACCACAAATAACACAAATAAAGATTTTGAGCTCTTTAGAGACAAATATATTTGTCCTATAGGGTACCTAAGAAATATTTACCCAAGCTCGTTTTATTTCTTTTCTCAATTTTCTCTATACTAGATTATGTGATGGGATTTTACTTAGATTCAGGACCCTAAGATTCAATTTTAAGGTGTGGGCGTATACCCATACTTTTTAAGCGGATTCAAAATCAAATAGTGGGATCAATTCAACATTGAAAAAAGTCATACCAAAAGCAATCTCAAAATCGTATAAAACCCATTTAGCAATTGTATTCACAAATGATCTACAATTTGTACTCAGCACAAGTTGAAACATCTACGAGCTTACCATAGCCAAAACCAACAAAGAACTTAAGCAAGAATTTTTGCAAGGTTTAACCTCTATCTCTGATGAAAACGAAGTTAAAGACCCCCAAATTTCTTCAATTCCAGAAAAAAAAAAAAAAAAAACTCTATCAAGCTTGCTCAAGACAATGAAGATAACTGTTTTGCAATCCTCTCTCCAATCCATCAACCATTGCGAGCTCAAAGTTTTGTAAAGACGAAGACAAATTATAAATGCAAAGCGAAAAGATGATTAGACAATCAAAATAGGCATTTAATGCTACAAGAAGACAACAAAGCATTTGGTTCCCATAATCAAGCCCTAGAATTCAACAAAAGGGCAAAAATTCATTAGTACACGACCCATGAAATGAAAAGGCTATCGTAAAAAGCGAAAAAGCGAAATCACTATTCACTATGTACCTAGGTTTCGATGATTTTACCTTTGACATCAATCATGATCAATTAATACTAAGGTTCTATTTTGAAGCATAAAAATATGTAAAAATTTATCAAAAGCTACAAAATTAGTATTTGGTAAAATACTAACTTTTGTCACTTTTTTACCATTTTTACGTTAATTTGCTCTACTCAAAAATTATTAAAAATTTTATCAAATACACAAAAGTTACTAAAAATTGTTAAAAATTTTACCAAATATGAAAAGTTCATAAAATAGGAACAAGAAAGAGTAAATTAGCTACTGATGTAGTTTTAAGGTCTGATCATCGACCTTTAGGGAAGTATTATTATACTCGTCCCACACCCATTGATGTTCTCATTGAAGAACAGCTTCATTCACATTAGCAAGCTCACCATGCTAAGACCGGATATACTTGGTCAATAGATGGCTTATCTAATAAGCTAATTCATAAGATATGTCATAAGATGCTTCTGTTTGCCACAATTCAAAAGGCAAACAATATTAGTGATAAACAAGTTGCCAAGAACCTTATTATTAGATCCCAAGGAACTCTTTTTGGCTGGTAGGATCATATATTAAATGATTCCCAAAGAGTTTCCATTTTAGAAGCTAGAAAGGTCGTACCTTCCACTGAAACAGTCATTAAGACTGAAGGAAGTTCGAGTTCTATTGCCACAATAGTAGTAGTAGAAGATGCATTTTATACCCTAATCTGCTCCATATTAGACCATTTTATTGACCAGATCACTAATAATAGTGAAAATATTAGGACCTTGCTGCAGAATCTGAAGTGTCCTACTTTATCCCATTATAGATGGTATAAAGATACTTTCCTAGCTAGAATAACTCAGTTAGTCGATGCTAGCTCAGACCATTGGAAATCTAAGTTTTTAGATGTTTACCTTACCATTTTAGTGAAAGAGTCAAGAAGACTTTAAGAGATAAGAAGGATGGAGATAGTATACCTTACTCCCAGCTAACGTATGGTGATCTTATGAGTGCTTGTGAACAAGAAAGTCTAGAGCTTTGTAATGATATTAAATTGAAAAACCAGATTAAAAGACAACAAATGTCTGAAAAGAAGGAATAAGGAAACTTTTGCGATCAATTCGCATTTGATATCCTTGAATCTCATATGAGGCACAAAATTGGGTCTCGACATAGGACTTCAGTTCCTTCTAGAAGGAAGTATGTCAAAAAGGAAAAATTTTCCTATCCCAAAAATCTCTTATATAAGAAGAGATTGAAACCTCAATTTAAGAAGTCACCTAAAAAAGAGGTGAAATGTTGGAAATATGGAAAGTTAGGCCAGCATGCAAATATATGTCTTCTTAAGAAGAAAATTCAAGAGCGTCAAATAAATGAAGAAACGAAACAGACTACCTTTAAGCTAGTCTTGAATTCTAACCCCCCTTAGATGAAAAAAGGAAATTAAGCGATGGTAATGAGATTCTTGAAATGGATTTCTCTAGTGCCTCATCTAATGAGCTCTATTCCCCTACAAGACCATGTCATTGTTAAGAAGAAAGAGACATAGAAAGAGCTTTAATAGCTATGCAAGGACTTAACATTAATGTCCTAACCCAAGATCAAGAGGATCTTTTGTAATTAAACTCTAAGGTTACAGACTTAGAATTGAGAAAAAAGATTTTAGAATCCTGCTTACAGTCTGAAACTCCTAAGAGTTTAGGTCCAGACATATATAGTATGCAAGAAGTATATAAACGTTTAAATCAAGGTCAAACTAGTCAACCTATTACTATTCAAGATTTAAAAAGAGAAATACATGAGTTGAAAACTAAGATAAGTATTTTGAAAACTGAGAATTTAAGTCTCAAAAGTAAGGTTGAAAATCTAGAAAATGGTAAATCTAGTTTATCCTCAAAACCTTACTTAGTCAATATGATTAAAGAAATAACTATGCAAAAATGGTTTGTTAAAATTAATCTTGTGATTAATAATAAATTTGTCATAAATAATTTGAGATATAAACTATGTAAATGAGGGGATAATTCCAACTCATATTTTGAAAAAACTGTTCAAACCTTACTTCTGCCAGCAATAATAAATTGTATGTTAATTATAAATTATCCAATGCTAATATTTGTGTGGATGATATATGCATTCCTATTTCAATGTTACTTGTGAAAAATCTTTCACAACATGTGATATTAGGCACTCATTTCTTTAGAGAAATTATGCCTATTACTAGGATAGATTCTTCAGAAATATATTCTATTTATAAAAATAAAAATATTTCTTTTCAGTTTATAACTGATCCTCAAACTCTAGTTCTTAATGAACTACAACATGTTTTTTTCAAAGAAAAACAAATAAGTTTTTTAAAACAAGTTTAGGAACTAAATAAGTGGACTATCCCTAGGATAAAACCAACTGAAATCTATCGATTAGATTTCTTTGAAAACTTGACAGATCTAAAATTTCTGTCAAAACCATAGAACAGGCTATCACCATGGATCGGTCTGAAAGAACCATAGAACTCCTTACTAAGGAAGATATCCAAACCTATTTTGGACATTAAATTTATATCCCTATAGGATTAATTTAAGTGGCTTTTAAACCCTTGACTCTTCCAGGAGCTAATAACTCCATTCTTGCCTATCTTAAGGATGCCAAAGATAGGAATTTTAGACAATCACTCATGGGAGTAATTCAAACCAGTCTGAGTCATGAACCAGTCTTTTTCAATGCCTACCCAAATCCAAGACAGATAAACAGAAAGATAAAAGATAAGATTTTATTTCTTTAAAATTTTACAAGGCAGGATTCAGTACAGTAGATAAGGAAGATTTTAAAGAAAGTGTAATATTGCAAGCGTAATTAGAAGTGTACCTGAACAAGGATCGGGTCATCCCTTAAATAGAAAAGAAAATTACTGTGCGAACCCGAAAATTATAACTTGGAATCCGTTAAATTATTATAACACAACTATTATACTTTTGACTTTTATAGTATAGAAAATACCCACTCAGGTGGGGTGTGTTGGAAGTGATTTAGTTGGTCGACCTTCGTGGGTGACAGGTAGCATCTACCATATGTAGTAGCACCGAAACGTCTTTTAACCTTTGTGAAATTGGCTTATTGACAGCAACTTGTGGGACCTTTATGAATCAAATCAGGAATCCTGGCGCAAGGACAACTAGCTTTGGGTGACAGATGTCATGATCCTGATTTATTCTATCTTGCCTTTGCCTTTATTACTTTGAAGCATCTCGATGGTAGAATTAATCACTTCTTCTGGATGAAGTAGGATGTCATCATCTGGGTTTTGTGATTCACCTGTTATAATTGGATCATCCAAATGAAAGGAATAGGTGGACTTGTTATCTAGTGACATAGAGTCTCCGTAAGAGTTAAAGGCCGACTTAAATTTAAGTTTCAAATATTCAAGGCATTTGGCCATAATTTCTTGGTCATTAGCCTTAGGATATCGTTGTTTGAGGCTTTGTTTAAGTAAGTACATGTAATTCGATTTAGATTTGAAAATTTCTTCACAGGAAGATAACTGCTTAAGATATTTAACAGTTTTTACCTTAATGTTAGATATTAAGTCTATAAGATTAATTTGCTTCCACCATTGAAAATGAAATGTTCGATATAAAATGGGAATAGTAAGATCATCAGGCTCAATAGATAAACCCCATTTCCATATCCAAGGAATATTAAATTCAGTCCAATAATAGAAAATAGGTTATCCCTCATAAGACTTCTTATTTAAGTTTGAAAAAATAGGATGGCATTCGATCTAAGAGTCGTATAGATCTTGGACTTGTTGTGGCATCTGGAAAGTGATGGTCCAAAATTTTTCCACCAGTGATAAAACCAAAAAATCTTCTCTAATGCGGAAAAACCAAGAATGTTTTTTTTTTTTAGTATTTTCATAATAGAAAGTAGATTTCCATGCATACATATAATCCCAAAAATTGAAAGAATACTCTTGATGTGGATTATGAGTAATTTTTAATTTTCGGGTTTTAAATGAGTCATTACCCTAATCTACTAAAGTATATATCTTAGAGATAAAACACTAGTTGTAATTTATTTGATCAGAAATTTTATTGTTATTATAAAAATGGCGTATTTCCATAGAGCTAGTAGTAGTGAGCATAGCCTCACATATATATCTATATTCATATTCAAGTAATGGATACCCATAACTGTCAAGGTACCTTTGTTTGAGATACCAAAGATTTGAGAGCCATCGGTCATCTTCTTCATTGATAGAAAGAATGGGCTCCTCATACAAGCTTTCCTCATAGATAATTGGGGCCTAAACAACTTGGGCTGCAGTCTTTCCTGGTTTAGATCTAGAGGCGGAAGATGTAGAGGATTTAGATTCCTCTTTATATTTTTGCAAGGCTGTTGCAAGATCAGAATCTCTCTTAGAGATAAATTTTTTAAGATTCACCATAGATGTGGTATCATCTTCATCACCCAGATATTTAAATGGGTTTGTTCTTGGGCCAGATAGATAAACAGAAAGAGAAAAGATAAGATTTTATTTCTTTGAAATTTTACAAGGCAGGATTCAGTACAGTAGAAAAGGGAGATTTTAAAGAAAGTGTAATATTGCAAACGTAATTACAATCGTACCTGAACAAGCGTCAGGTCATTCCCTAAATAGGAAAGAAATTACTATGCGGACCCAAAAATTACAACTTCGAATTCACTAAATTATCATAACACAGCTATTGTACTTTTGACTTTTGTATTACAAACAATACCCACTCAAGTGGCGTGTGTTAGAAATAATGCAGTCGGTCGACCTTCGTGAGTGACAGGTAGCATCTACCTTATATAGTGGCACCAAAAGGTCTTTTAACCTTTGTGAAGCTAGCTTATTGACAGCAACTTGTGGGACCCTTATGAATCAAATCAGGAATCCTGGCACATTGATGGCCAGCTTTGGGTGATAGATATCATGATCCTGATTTATTCTGCCTTACCTTTGCCTTTATCACTTCGAAGCATCTCGATGACAGAATTAATCACTTCTTCTGGATGAAGTGGGATGTCGTCATCTGGGCTTTGTGATTCACCTACTAGAATTGGATCATCCGAATGAGATGAGCGGGTGGACTTGTTATCCAACGACATAGAGTCTCCGTAAGAGTCAAAGGCTGACTTAAATTCAGCTTTCAAATATTCAAGGCATTTGGCCATAATTTCTTGGTCATTAACCTTAGGATATCGTCGTTTGAGGCTTTGTTTAAGTAAGTACATGTAATCCGACTTAGATTTGAAAATTTCTTCACAAGAAGATAACTGCTTTAAGATATTCAGCAGTTTTAGCCTTAATTTTAGAGATTAAGTCTGTAAGATCAATATTTTGAAAAAATTGTTCAAACCTTACTTTTTCCAGTAATAATAAATTGTATGTTAATTATAAATTATCAAATGTTAATATTTGTGTAGATAATATACGTATTCCTATTTCAATGTTACTTGTGAAAAATCTTTCACAACATGTGATGTTAGGCACTCATTTCTTTAGGGAAATTATGTCTATTACTAGGATAGATTATTCAGGAATATATTCTATTTATAAAAACAAAAATATTTCTTTTCAGTTTATAACTAATCCTCCAACTCTGGTTTTTAATCAACTACAGCATGTTTTTTTCAAAGAAAAACAAATAAGTTTTTTAAAATAAGAAATCCATTTTCTTGATTTAGGAAAACTTTTACAAGAACCTTTTTTCGAAGAAAAGATTTTTAAACTTGAAAAGCAATTTCAACAAGAAATCTGTTCAAATATTCGTAATGCCTTTTGGAATAGAAAACAATACATTATTTCTCTTCCCTATAAAGATGGTTTTGATGAAAAAATATTTCTACAAAAGCAAGACTTGCTCAAATGAATCAAGAATACCTTGAAATTTGCAAAAAAGAAATTGATTCTTTATTGCAAAAGGGATTGATAAGACTCTCTCACTCTCCATCGAGTTGTACTACTTTTATGTTAATAATGCAGTAGAAAAAGAAAAGCGGGTTCCTCGACTAGTTATAAACTACAAACCTCTCAATAAGATTTTGAAATGGATTCAATATCCTATCCCTAACAAAAAAATATTCGTTAAACCACTTCAATAAGTCAAACATATTTTCAAAATTTGCTTTGAAATCTGAATATTGGCAAATCCAAATCCATAAAAAAGACTGCTATAAAACAGGTTTTACTGTTCTTTTTGGGCATTATGAATAAAATGTAATGCCCTGTGACTTAAAAAATACCCCTTCTGCATTTCAGAATATTATGAATAATATTTTCAACCCTTATATCAAATTTATTTTAGTACATATCAATGATATTTTGGTATTTTTCAAAACCCTTGAAGAGCATTTTAAACATTTAAAAACCTTTGAGGATATTATAAAATATGATCGATTAGTAATATCTCATCCAAAAAAGAAACTTTTCCAAACTCAAATCTGATTTTTGGGTCATATGATCTATCATAGACAAATTGTTTCAATTTTCCGAAGTATTGAATTTATTTCAAAATTTCCAGATGAAATAACTAACAATAAGCAGTTACAAAGGTTTCTGGGTAGTCTGAATTATGTTTCAGACTATTATAAAACTTTGACAACTGATGTGGCCATTTTATACAACCAATTATCTAAGAATCAGGCTAATGGTCCTTGGATTGATGCACATATAAAAGCTGTGCAAACTATCAAGGCAAAAGTTTAAAATTTGTCTTGCCTCAATCTTTCGAATCACAAATGGTTCAAGATTATAGAAACTGATGCCAGTAATATTGGCTATGGTAGTATTCTAAAACAACGCAATCCTAATACTCATCAAGAATATCTTATGAGGTATACTTTAGGAAAATGAAACCAGACCCAATCGAAGTATGCGACTATTAAAAGAAAAAAGTTGGCTGTTGTGAAATGTATTACAAAATTTCAAGATGATTTATTAAATTAACCTTTTCTCTTACGCATTGATTGTAGTGCGGTTAAAGCTATCCTTGAGAAAGATGTAACAAATCTTGTATCCAAATAGATCTATATTGGTTGGTAAGCACAATTGAGTTGTTTTGATTTTACAATCGAATATATAAAAAAAGAATCTAATTCTCTGCCTGACTTTTTAACTCGTGAATTTTTACAAGGTTCGTAATGGCCTTTCTAAGAGGACGTAGAAGGGGATCTAAGCCCTTATCTAGAGGGGAATGACAATCAAATTCGATCAATGCAACCTCAAGTTTTCAGATAAACCAAAATACAATTGGAATTCTAGGTCCGAAAACAAACCCATTTAAATATTCAGGTGATGTAGAAGATTCATCTCATATGGTAGATCTCAAGGAATATTTTCCTAAAAGAGTATCAGACTTAGCAGCTTATCTGTAAAAGTCAAAAGAGGAATCTAAGGCCTCTTCTTATTCAGGATCTAAGCCTGAACAAACAGTAGCCCAAGTGTTGCAGGCCTAACCTATCTATGAGGTAAGCTCACATACTAAGCCCATCTTGACTATCAATGAGGAAGATGATCAACGATTCAATGACCTGTGGTATCTGAAATAAAGGTATTTGAACTGGTTTGGATATCCTGTACTAGAATACAAATATAGATACATTTGTAAGGCTATGCTCACTTCAACAAGGTTTGAGGAGATACGCCACTTTTACAATAATAATAATAGAATTTTTTATCAAATTAATTATAGACAATGCTTTATTTCAAAAGTTTATACACTTATTGATTGGGTAATAACCCTATGAAAACCCGAAAACTGAGAATTACTTATGATTCTCAAGAGTATTCTTTTAATTTTTGTGATTATATAAATGCATGGAAATATCATTTTTATTATGCAAATGCAAAAAGAAAACATTTCCTTTCAAAAAAAAAAAAAAATAAACAAAACAAAAAAAAAAAAAAAAGCAAAAAGAAAACATTCTTGGTTCTTTAAGATCCGAAAAGAATTTTTTGAAAACACAAAAGTTATTCCTCAATGGTTTTATAAATGGTGGAAGAACTTTGGGCCATCCATTTCTTTGATGCCTAAACAAGTCCAAGATTTCTATGACTCTTGGGTCAAAGTACATCCAATTTTTGGTGACTTAAATAAGAAGTCATATGAAAGATAGCTCATTTTCTATTACCAGAACGAATTTAATATCCTTTGGATCTAGAAATGATGATTGGACATTAAACAGGATGATCTAAGCATTTCTACGCTTGTTAGAACTTTCCACTTTCAATGGTGGAAGCAAATTGAATTATCAGATTTAATATCTAATATCAAACAGACTAGAGCTACATATGCAGCCAAATCTTCTTAAGAAGAATTGTCAGACTCTAAGTCTGATTACATGTCACAGTTGCGACTAAGCCTTAAGAGACGATATCCTAATCCACAGAACAAGAAATTATGACTAAATGCCTAGAATTTCTTAAAGCTGAGTTCAAAAATACTTTTGATGATGCCTTTGGGGAGCATATGTTATTGGACACCCGTTCAACTTGCTCTTCTCATTCAGATGATCCCATATTAGCAAACGAATCTTAAAATTTGAATGATAAGCCGATCCATCCAGAAGATGTTTTGGAAGTTGCTATTGAAATGCTCAGAAAATATAAAGGAGAAGGAAAAGCAAAATAAAAATCGTGGGCAGTTAACCACCCCAAGTTGGCCGTCCATGTGCCAAAATTCCTTGCTGACTCATAAGGATCCCAAGGATTGCTGGCAATAAGCCAACTTCATAAAAGGTTAAAAAAACCTTTAGGTGCCTTTATTAAAGTCTAAAAGACTTGTCACCTTATCTGGACGATCGATTGCATTATTCAAGCACAGGCCACCAAAAAGGAATTAATTGTAATATGTATTTTTCCTTTGCAATAATTTCGGATTTCAAATTGTTGTTTTAAATTCCGAACAGTATGTTTTCTTTTCTATTTAAAGAGATTACCCGACCCTTGTTTAGGCACATTACAAAATTTCTCTTCTCCTCTTTGTAAGTCACTATCAACTGTAAACTCCTTTTCATAAATAAATAAATAAATTTTTTTTTTTCTTGTATCTTTCCTTGTATTTGCCTTGCTTGCTTTTGATCCATTTTCAATTTTAATTTTTCACAGTCTATCCTTCTCACAATTAAAAATTTATTTAATCTACATTTTTTTTATTTTAATTTCATGTACCTAAGCCTCACTGGTTTAATAATGTACACTTAAATATTTTTGAGATTTGCCCTATATTCACTTGGACATTCTTTGTTAATTTTTTTATCCAAAAAGTAACTGTTAACCAATTTAATGTTATGAAATTATTTTTATAATCTTATTATTAATAATATATTATGATATGGTGTATCTTTTATTATAATTAATTTAATAATTTTTGTGAATCTTTTTATATTAGTAATTAGTCTTTAAATTATTATACTTTATGTTAATATTTTAAACTTGTATTATATATATGTATATTAGTAATTATACGTACATATATATAAATTGAGAATTATACATAAATAATGTTTCTATATTAGTTACCACTTTTCAAAATATATAACTATAAGATATAAATTACAATAAATTTTATTTTCACCCTTTCTTTCGTTTCTTTTTCGTCAGCATCAAATAGCAACGTAAGTATCTTATTATCAACTTTTTTTTCATGAATTTTTTTATTAATATTAAGGATTTGAAGGTAATTTTATAATATTAAATAAGCCAACCATTATTTTTTGAATGAAAAATTTTATACGAGTTAGAATGAATGGATTACAAATCTCAAAGATATAAATGTACATTTATAAAATATGTAGGGTGTAAGCACTTTACGAAATATGAAAGGTTATAAAGGTAAAATATATCAAGATAATTGTCCTTTTATCTCTTATATTTAAATTAAAAATTAATTATGCTTTTTAAATTTTAAAAATTTATTTTTTTATACTTGGTACTTTAAACTAAGGAATAGTTGAGGAAGCAGGTCTTACCCTGGTACAAGAGGATAGGTTGAGATGTTCCAGTCGTTCCTGATGTTGTGAAGGTCAGTGTGACAAATGCCACAATAGAGCACCTTAAACCTAACATCATCCTGTCCAGTTGCCCTACAAACATTAATTTTATATCCATTCAAGAGTCTAAATTATATGTACGGAAGTGTTATGCGCAATTAAAATTTTTAATAAGAAATTAATATTGATCAAGATATGGGTGCGTTTAGAGTGTTAAAAAATAAGAAAAAACAAGAAAAAATGAGATTTGGATTGATTTTAGGTGTTTGGTATTTGATGTTTGAAATGGAGTTTTTTAGAGAAGAATAGTGACTTTTTTGGACTTTTGTG
>JAVXUM010000001.1:33650574-33661591 GCA_035590655.1 Pouteria glomerata
GATATATGTGTAAGAGTGGGCCCCACGACTTTTTTAATCCAATCCTTCGTTTCACGTCCGGTAAACAAACACACCCTAAGGCTGTCTTTGATTGGGGTATTAGGGAGAGGGGAATGGATTTGTCTTCCATGGGGCCTATTTTGTATGGTGTTTGTTTGTGCAAAATTAATCAGGACATGAAGTCCAGAGTGTACTGTTTAGTAGGGGATATGGAATACCACATCCTTATGTCAAGTTTAGTGGGAGTTATACAGTACCACACCCTTATGTCCAAATTAGATTTCCACCAAGATCCAAACGTCAAAAATTACCTCCTGAAATCTCCTATCAAACCACATATCTCATCTCACTCTACATCCCAACAACCAATTACCAAAAAAATAATTGCACTTCAAAAATTAAAAATTCATTACATGCTATATTGAATCTCATATTGTCAATTGTATTACTTATCCCCATCGTCCTATCCTCCAATGAATGTTACCTATCCAATTTGGATGGAGTGAAATGGGGAAAATAATTGGAAGACAAGAAGAAAAAAGAAAAGATTTTAGAATCCATCTTTTGTTCGGGAGTTATTGTAGGGGAAAAAAAAAAGTTGAAAGAAAAATGAGTGTTAAAAAAATTATAAAATCTTCATCCTCCCAAAAATGGGAGGCAACCAAGAGAGAGAAGAAAAAATCGAATTAATAAACTTTTAAAATAACATATTTGCCCACAAAGTAAAGAATAATAAAAAAAAAAATTACAAATATATTCCAGGTCTAAATTAATTGATAACACTCTAACTTCTCAAAAGGCCCAATGGTAAAATAATAATACACACTTTATTTTCTTTCCATTTCTTCTCAACTCTCAACTCACAAACAATAAGGAAAAAAAAAAAAAAAAAGCATTATCTTCTCTCTCCTAAACTCCCAAACAAATGGAAAGAAAACTATTATCAATTTTTTTCTTTTCTCTTCTATCCTAATTAATATAAGAAAACTATTATCAACTTTTTTCTTTTCTCTTCTATCCTAAATAATATTTTCTTTCCTTTACTTTTCTCTCCTAAACACACAAACGTACCCTATGTGTTCGGATAAAAGATTTGTCAAGAGAAAGGAAAAGAGAAGAGGGCTCAAAATTACTTCTCATGTTTGGTTTGAGTTGAAAAATGATAGGAAAACGCAAGGGACTTAAGAAATTAAAAATAATTAAATTAAAAACTAATTTATTGATAAAATGCCTTTTGTTTTCATATGCTTTCTAATCTATTCATAACAACATGCATTTGATATGTTATGCTTCCTTCTCTTTTTCCCTCCCCTCAACTTTTCCCTCACCAAATACTCAAACACACTCTAATTGTTGCAAGGGAATGAAAATTTCTGACAGAGGTTAATAATTCAATCCCCAAAAAATGTCCCAAGTATCTAACATGTTATTTTTCAATTGAATGATTACAAATAGAGCATAAAGCAGACACCTGGTTCTCATAAAGCTTCCCATTGAAGATATCTTCAAGAGACCATGAAAACACCACATCAGTGAAGTCCGCGTGGTGAGGCACTACCCTCTTCTTCATTGAGGCACCCGCTTCCATCATCTTTTTTTTTTTTTTTCAACGTATATCTTTGCTAATCTGCAACCACAATATATATATATATATACACACACACACACACACACATGAATATCAAAATCACATTTCACTTTCCCTCCCTCCTATGAAATGGGTTTTCTTACATAAGAAGAAAGCAAGAGAAAAGGTAGCACACAGAACCTACGACAAGCACTTGCCGACCCTCCGCTAAAGGAAAGACATAGCCCTGATCACCTCTCTTTCAATTTCTCTTTTTCGTACGTATATTATGGAATGGCCTGTGTGTGTGGATATATATATATATAATATATATTTATACGTATGAATCTTTTCACCAACAAAAAATAAAGCAATTACAAGTTAAAATGACGAAAACAGAGCTTAGAAAAAGGTGACAACAGAGGCCAATGAGTAATTAAGCCTTCTCGTCTCCCTCTTGTTGACTTCAAAGTCTACCCTTTCTCAGCAATTTTTTTTTTTATTTCTTTTCAGACAAGAAAGTCTTGTAGTTGCCTAGGAGTAGTACATGGAAAACCGAGCAAGAATGACCTCCATAAATTACGACTGGACATTGGTCATTCCATCTTGCCGTGTCCCCTCGCCTTCTTTCTAGTTCTTTCTGGTTTTTACTAATTTATGTGGAAAATTTGGTTTTGCCTCAATTTGCTCAAAAATTCTATTTTAGAATTTGAGTTTAAGCATAAGGTAATCACTAAATACAAGATTGCAATTAATTATAAAAAAATCATATGTTTCATTGTTGAAAAAAAAAAATTTATTCGAACTCTTTTTCAAAAACTCATATCTTTCCAAAATTCGTTATTCCCTCTTTCTCTTTATTTTAAAAAAATATTATTTAATTGAATAATAAATCTCTTATTACAAATATAAAAATTATTAACATATTATTGAATTATAAAAATACTACTACTTATTTATAATACTATCAGTAATTCATGCGATACTCAAGTGATGTAATTTTTTTTTAAATTATTAACATTAAAAAAATAAAAATTTCTTCAAAACAATAAGTGCAAAGAAAGACTCATTTCAAAACATCACACTAAGAGAAATCATACATGACAAAAAAAAGAATAGAAACAAAACATTTTTAATTACAAATAATGGGGGTGTTTGGCTAATCAAAAAGTACAATAAAAGTTTAAAATTTTTTTTGGGTAAGTAAAGTTCAAAATTTGATATAAAAGTGATATGTGACAAAATTTGATTGAAAGAAATTATAAAAAAATTGATAAAAATTAAAAGATTTTAGTTAGTTTTGACCAACCAAATACTCCCAATAAAACATAAAAATAAATGATTGTATAACTAGAGTTATAGTTCTTGTTTTTCTATTTCAGTATAAATCTATGTCATTTTTTACTAATTAATATATCTTACCAAACTTAAATTGAAGAACTGTACCTCATAAAAAAAAAAAAGGAAAAGTGTTAGAGATCCAAATGATTAATTATTTTATTAATAATCCGTAAACCATTGAAATGTACCTTCTATTTATTAATTTATTTTATGATCATCTTGAGCCTAAAATTTATGGTTAATGTCACAGCATTTATCCATTCAAAACATGCTTTTATTATAGGGTAAAGGCCACAAAGTAAAATAGTAAGCAGAAAATAAACTTAATACATCCAGTAGCGATTGTTTTGATCTGTTATCATAAGAGGACACTACAAGTATTTAGATCAAATCATAAGATTTTAAGTATTTATATCATAGGCATTCAAATGAAAGTTTCACAATCACTGAAAGTTTAATGTCTAAAAAGGCAGAAATAACAAGCCAAAAAATTCAAAATTCTTGAAATTCTCAATTCTTGTTCTTTTCATTTTTTTCAACTTTAGGTAAGCAAATATCAGTATCAAAAAATTGCAAGTGACAGAGTAAAGATTACACCAAAAAAAGGAATCCAAAAGTTTTTAAGGAGATGGGCGAAAGTGTGTAAAGAGAGAGAAAATTAAAGAAGCTTACACAGAAGAGGGAAACCCAAAATTTTTTCAAGTGATAAGTAGAGAGTGGGTTGAGAGAGAGGAATTGAAATTAGAGAAGAAAATGACTGTTGAGTTTTTTTTTTTTAATTTTTGATTTTTTTTTACTTCCATTAATGCAAGCTTTTATTATTATTGAATTTTTTTTCAAAAATAAAATCAACATTCTGCCCCAAAAAAAAAAAAAAAAAGAGAGAAAGGAGAATAGAGAGCAAAGAAGCATGCCATGTAAGATGCGGGTGAAGGAGAGGATATGAGAGAAATTACATGGTTTTAATATTATAATATAGATAACATAGATTTTATCTAAATATTTAAAAATTTCTTATTATGATGAACTTTTTTTATAGATTAAAAATTTATACTTGTTAATTTTGATTATAATAAATTAGAATAAAAATTATTAAAATATTTTTTTATACAAAAATATTATTACTACTATATTGCCTGCATTGAACTTTTTTATAACATTGTTAAGAATATTATCTTTCTTATACATATTCTATAATTTAATAAAATATGGGGAATAATAATTATAAACGAGTGTTATTTTTTTAAATTTATTTGTGTAAAAAATTGTTACAGTGCTAAGATATCAAAAATTAAATTTATTTCTTATATTTAGTTTTTGACTCAGGTGTGTATAATAGGATTATCCTTGAATACACAAGTAAAATGGTAATCCCAAATTAATATATAAAACCTCTAATCTTCTTTACAAAAATCACAAATTAAATAATATTAAAAAAGTTTGAAGGAGCAGCTTGTCACACATTCATAATAGTGGATATACACTAGTAAATTTGATGATCTACTCAAGTTCAGCTATATATTTTGTAGTTTAGGCTTAATTTTATATTATTTAGATACATGTTTAGTAAAATTTTTGGACTCAATGTAATAAAAACATTAAAATGTAATTTTATTATCTATAAATTATAAAATTTTAAAAATAACAAAAGTAAAATTCATATGCAACACACAAATATTAAATAATAAATATTTCTTTTTTGTTAGATTATTAATTGGATATCTCAATTTTGTTGAGTCAATTTTACTTACATAAATTGTAAAAAAAAAAAAAATCTAGGATAAATAGTAAAAAAAATAGTTTATAAATTAAGTAGACTTAATTAAATGGACTTCCAATTTAAGAATTAGATAGGGACTAGATGATTTTTTTTTTTTTTTAAGAGAAAGATATGAGTCTTTATTGAAGAGACAGAAATAGAGATAAATTTATAAAGATGAGCGAAATTAAAAATAGAGAGAAAATCTAAGTTCCGTAGAATAGGAGATGAGGATAATTTTATTAATAGATAAAAAAAATTAAATGAGCTCTAACATTTATAATTTTAGCTCTGGCATTATCCCAGGACAAAACTGTATTAAAAACTCTGACTAGTAAGAATTAAAAAAAAAAATTGAGTCTTAAAAGTAAAATTTAGGTAAAATTGATGACAAAATGAAATTTATTGATATGTATTCTAAATTAGGCAGTGAATGCTGTGGTGAGATTTTGAACCCGTGACCAATTAAACCTAACCACCAGGGCATTCGGTTTGCTTCATTAAGTCTTTTTTTTTTTTTTATAAGTTTTACTCGACAACCTTTATTTTTCTAGAATTGGAAGAACAGTGGGAGAAGGTCTCTATATGTGATACCCAATACTTATTTTGGCTAATATTTGAGATTTTTTTTTTTTGAACCATTTCAAATTTAGACTTCAGATTTGGTTCGAGTTATGGAGTTTACTTTGTTTCCTTGAACCGAGTTGGACCTAGATTTGTATTTAGTGGATCTTACTATTATCTATCTCACAAAAAACCATAGGCATTTTAAATTTCACCATATTTTAATAGATCCAACTGCCAACTTAAATTCAACCTAATTATGATTTCTAAAAAGTTGAACCTTTCAAATTAATTAAAATACTATAATTTGTATTTTCTTTTATAATATGTATCAAAAATTAATTATAAAGAAAGACGAAAACATATGAAGTGGCTACTAAGGCCTAAAATTTTGAAAAAAAAAATTAAAATCCATAAATAATTGTAGCTTTTTCGATTTGAACTTTTTGTTCAAAGTTTCAACTATATAAGAAACTTAATATTAATTTTGTTCTTAGTGCGGGTTATTGCTAGTGTATATATATATATATAGAGAGAGAGAGAGAGGTGCAAAGAAAGATCGTACGAGGTTTGGTCTTTTGATTTATAATCACCATAGTGGTACTGGTTTGTGGAGTTTTTGATTGTGGTAGAAGCTATAAACACTTGAAGTTTGAGATTCGCTTGGGTTTTCTCTATTTTTCTCTTTTTTTCTTTGGATCTAAGGTAAATGGGTCTTTTTACATATTTATTACTTATTATTGCATGATCTACGAGTAGATTTATGCTTAAATTTGCAATTTTGTGGAGTTTTGTTATTTGTACATATATGTGTGTATATACATATATAAGTATATGAGCAGTTTTAAGAAAAGTTGTGATTTCTTATTGAATACATGATATTTTGGTTGATTGAATATACATGTGTTGTTTACATATTATGATTTTATGTGTTATTAAATTTGAGGCTTGAGGGTGTAACTTAGGATTGTTAGTGTTCATTCTTAGGTAAAGAACGAATCCATAACTAGGTTTTGGTTTGAATAGAATTGAGCAAAGGGTGAATTTTTGGGTAAAAATCAAATATTTTGAGAAATTAAACCTTTCAACCTAATTATTATTCTTGTGTACGCTACATCCCAAATTATCGACCCTCTATATAAATATGAATTATTTAAACCATGTTCTTGTGATATGAACATGCTTTAAGAATTTTTTTATTTTCTGTTAATATTATATATGTGATATGAACATGATTTAAGAATTTAATTTTGTTAATATTACATATGATTAAGCATATTATGTATATAAGGCTGGGGTTTCATAATTCGATTATGTAGAAGAGCCAAGAAAGACATGTTATTAAAATGTTGAGGTGTCGAGGGCACATTCATATATATATAGACGAGATCCATTTCTTAAAAATGATAAATTAAGATTTCTAAGATGGTGGATGATCCCTTTATCAATTCTATAGATTGGTGCCTATCTATAAGAGAATGCGTATTGTGAAATACGATGTGAGGGTGCCAATGAGATACTATAATTATGATTATATGTCCTCTTCAAGATAATGTGCAGTTGAGGGTACCAATTTTCTATTAGTTGAACCCAAATGATATAGTTAGTCCATGTATTATGCTAATAATTACTCGATTTGTAGTTAGATGGATCAAAACACTTGATTGGTAACTCTGTGTGCTATCATAATTGTCACTAATATAAAAATAATGTTGAAGGTAGATAGAGATTAGAATGTGTTTGGCTATGGCATTCTCATTTTATTTATTGTATTTTATATATGTTGCATATTGTTGAGGTTGTACACTATGCACAATCCTACCTATTGAATGGTCATGCTCACATCTCCTTTATCACAAATGATCTATCGTAAGTTGGGAACAGTCAACCAGAGTTGAGCTAAGATTGCAAGATTAACTAAGAGATTGTGTTATTTCTTTATGTTGTTTGTATTATTAATCATATAACTTAGGATGTGAGTTTTAGACTTAGAAAGTATTATTTTATATTACAATGAGACGACATTTATTGGATTACAGCCTGAGAGTTGTGATAATTATTGTGATTGTGAGGTTGCATTCTAATAGGACTATATTGTGTAGATTACATGAAATGCAGCCCCTAAATTGTTTATTACTATATTTTGTATAAAAATCAGGAACCTTTGTAGATGCTTTGATTGATTGATTGTTGTGAGTTAGACCTCGGAATTTGTCTTATTTTATATTTTAATTAATTCTAATATTCTCATGTCATCCATCCCAGATATTAGAGTTAGGGGTATGATAATATAAATATCTCTTCATACTCTTTTTTATAATGGGAATTATTCAATTCGATTCAATTATTTTATTTTTAGTTATGTTATTGATTCTATTCAATTTGTCTAAATTATTTCAATTTCTTAGTAGAAAAAACTGAATTATCCAAATAAGAAATATAAAACCAAACTAAATTAATTAAAATAACTCGTTGCAATTTTATTAGGACCAAATTAACCGAATTTATATTTACATATGTAAATATCAATTTATTTCTTACAAATTTATTATATGTGTCAAACCCCTATTTTAGGATACATATTTAATCCTTCAATAGGGTGGAAACTCATAAATTCTCCATCTCTATTAACTACACTTTATGTGTATACACATTAATATAAAATCTCAAAAATAGTAACTCTAAGTTCACTTCTCCAAACTCCGAAATCAACACAAGGGTAGAATTAAAATAGAGAAATAGATTACTTAGATTCTCTTCCAGCACATGCAGCCACGCCTAACTTAACCTGAAAAATTTAAAATTTAGGTTTGAGTGTCACATACTCAGTGAAAGTGTTATACTTAGAATAAAAGATAATAAATTATTCACTTTTTATTTTTAATGCATAAATTAAGGTCACTTTTCATTCACAGCACATATTATTAGAGCTCAACATCGTACTTTATCCCAACTAATCTTCTCATGATATATATATATGTGATTACTTATATAATTAAAAATTTCACAATTAATCACGAATTAAATTTAGCAATGATAACGATATCACATCATATCAGTAAACCCACGTTTCATTTATCAACTCTTAACATCACAGTATACCTCATCCGATAATAATACTAATATGTCATCATATCATTATCACCATTTTTCAATCATCAACCTCTTCACATCATTGTATCATATCTAACGATTATAATAGAAGAATATCTCATCATATTATGATCGCTACATGCTTCCTCTAGCAGTGTCGTGAAATGTATATGTAATAAATAAATTAAATGTTACTACAGCGTATAGTTGGCCCCATCTGACCTATGAGTTAAGATCTCAACTATGAATAGTGGCTTTTATAAGCATATCCTATTAGCCCCATCTAGCCTCAATTTATGGCCCCAATTTATGGCCCCATCTGACATCATCTCTGGCCTTATTTGACCTAGCCCTATCTAACCTTATTGCACATGTAATGTACACAATCTATAGTATGTAATGATATTTATTACTTTTAATTATTACTATGCTTTATTATTATTTTTTTTTCTCATGCAAAAATATCACTTTACACCCAACGTACCATAAGCAATCATAATTCATCATTGCCACATAAATTCACAAATAATAAATAATTACTCATATAAAATATCAATCAACACACTAACATTTATAAATAGATCTCCCATTACTCGTCAATACAAATAACTCATAATTTCTCACACAAAAGTATCAATTTTCACATTTGTTCACCATCATATAATTAATTCATAAACAATAAATATAAGCAGCTAATATTTTATTATTAGTACAAATAGTTACTCTTATAAAAAAACACTTTCACTATAATCATTTCATAAATAATTACAATTTACTATTAATACAAGTAATTTACAACCAATTAATATTTAACAAAAATATCAATTTTTTCTTTAATTACAAATTGACTATTAACACAATTAAGGGGATGTTTGGTGTGATAAAAAGTGAGATAAAATAAGATAATTTATGAGTTCGTAATACGCGCAGTGAGATAAATTTTAAAAATTTTCAAAGATTTTCAGAGTTTTTCAGAGAATTTTCTCATCCCAAACACCCCCTAATCCATATTATTATTTTATTTTCTCAACATCCATTATTCCGTAAATATTTCTCACTTTACCATCAATATAATTAATCTATGAGTAATTACTATTTTTTTTGACATAATTAATTTCTCAATTAAAATACTATAATTCTGACATTTTCAACTCATTTACTTACATAAATAGTTAAATAGCCCCAATTTAATGTCAATATAATTATTTTACAAATAATTAATATTATTATTTATTTTTTTATCCCCCACAATTTATTCTATAAATAATCATCACTTTATTATCAACCCAATTACTACGATAATAATTAATATTTACATATAAATAATTCGTCAAGTATAGACATTATTTTCAAGAAATAATCACAATTTACTAATTAATATTGAGACAATAAAAATAATCAATTCACAATTACCACTCCATAAATATTTATAATTTACCGTCAACGTAATAAAATTATATAATTTATCGTCAAATTTAGGAAGGGACAGTTTCACTATACAAATAATTCTTCAAATAAAAATATTAATTATTATAATTAACTTTCTCTAAAAAATTTTAATTTCTCGTCAGTAAATTAACTCACGATAATCAATATTATTATTTTTTTCACAAATAATTAAATATTAAAGAGATAAAATTTATTAATTCACATTTATTACATTTTACCTTTAAGTTTAACACACTCACCTAGATAACAAATTTTCTGACAACATGAAGGTGTTGAGATAGTTGCTCTTGACTATTTCCAAATAATAAATTTAGCCTAAAGAAATTAAGTAACTCAAATATTAAAAATTGTCATAGAACGAATTTTAAAATTACCAAAATAAAGTCACTCACCCGAATACTATGCGGCAGTACTTTTCTTATATTCTCTTTTTGTGTGTGTCTTCTTTTGTCAAAACTAACCTATCTACATGTGTGTATATATATATAATTTCTAACCCTCTAACCCATCCACCGCCTTACAATTTGTGACTATCCTCTTTGTACTAGAATAATTATTATTATTCTTTTCCTTTTTCTTTTTTCACTTTCCAAAGTGCTAATGCTTCATCTCCCACGTACATTTCTTCCAATATTTACCTTCCACACCCCATTGTTAGTCTTTCTAACCCTCTAACCCATCCACCGCCTCACAATTTATGACTATCCTCTTTGTACTAGAATAATTATTATTATTCTTTTCCTTTTTCTTTTTTCACTTTTCAAGGTGCCAATGCTTCATCTCCCACATACATCTCTTCCAATATTTACCTTCCACACATCCACACCCCATTATTAGTCTTTCTACACAGTTACTTCTCATTATATATATATATACACGACGTTTGGTGTAATAAAAAATAATAAAAAATATGATTTGAGAGATATTTGAACGTTTGTTGGTAAATCACATTTTTTAGATATGAATAGTAAAAGATATTGACTTTTGAAAAAAAATCTGTTAGGACGGTCTTGAAATCTCTTAAAAAAATATTGACAATAAGTCTTATTTGATAATTTGGATGACGGTGGTCATATTAAAAAAAAAATTACAGCTATTCTATTAATCAAACTCGAGTTATATAATTTTTTCTAGAATTGTAATAAGTGTGAATGTGTAAAAGTAGTAAAGAATTTTAAAATTTTTGAGAGTTTTTTAGCATTTTTAGTGCACCAAACGGCCCATAATTTCTAGATAAATGCTAG